>JANIJG010004706.1:0-92626 GCA_024611175.1 Megaceryle torquata | reverse complement strand
GGCTCCAACCTCCTGTCAGGGAGCTGTCGAGAGCCAGAAGGTCTCCCCTGAGCCTCCTTTTCTCCAGGCTGAACAAGGCCAGGTCCCTCAGCTGCTTCTCACGAGACTTGTTCTCTAGACCCTATGGAAAGGATCATGGTCCTTCTGTGGCCCAGAACAAGGATGCTCAGCTGTGGGCTGAGCTGGATCCTGGGATGTGTGCCAGGCCAGGGGAAAGGGAATGCTTCCCAACTTCCCTCTTGCTTAGATTTTATGTCAGAGCAGAATCAAGAGGGAAACTGCAGCACAAAAGTGGATGTGCAGGACAATTTGCAAGTTGGATAAAAGCTGCCCAAGCCCTCCAGTACAGTCCAGGGTTATAGGACAGTCCTCACTTCAGGCAAAAGGCACTTTTGCTACAGTGTCCTGTGCTCTGCCCAAGTGCCATCTTCACAGGATCCAAAGGATTCAAAGGGAAAAAACCCTCCAAATATACAACCACTATCTGACCTCACTGCCTCTTGCAATAGGGAAACGTATGAAATGTTCTTTGGTTGCTTTAAAACAGTAAAGGAACGAGGTAGGATTTGCATAGCCTGGTAAGATTTAGCTCCTGCTTCTCAGAAATTCTTGTCCTGAAACTAGGGCTTCTCCTGCACTGTATACAGCCTGTGACATAACCAAGAAGCTTACCCATAATGCACTTACCCATACGTGCAGCTTTCTTCTGCTCTTTGTTGTGGAAAGCAAAGACACAAATCTTCTAAGGAGCTCTTCTAGGACTCCCAGACAGCCAGGAAAAGCACAAAACCAATGCTGAGATTCAAGGGGGAGCTTGCTCAGCAACCAGAGGTGAACCATGGGGTCATTGCCTCAGCTGGAGGTCTGCTGGCCTCCACTTGTGGCTACCCTGGCCCAGCCCCAGCTGAGTCCCTCCCTCTCTCCTCACTCACATACTGGGAACTTTCTATAGGAGTGTTTCCCAGATCCTGCTGCCTTTGCTCCTGCCTTGAGAGCTCATCGGCTGGGCTCAACCTGAAACCGCTGGTGCCTGGGGAAAACGAGTTGTCCTGGCTACAGAGATCTCAGAGTCCAGGCAAAGTTGGCCTCTGCTGCTTGGAAAGGGCTGATCCCCAGCATTACTGATCTACCATCTTTTTCCTTCTCTTCCTTCTTCTCCTGGGGCTATGTTTTTTTCTAGCCTTGTTTCTGCTGACAGTTTGGGCACAGGCAAAGTCAGAGCTGTGATCAGGTGAGTGTCCTGCAGACAGATCTCATTTTCTGGGGAGGGTTTTGCCCTGGGCTACAGGAGGAGGAAACGCTGGGGCTTTGCCCTACTCCTGCTGGCTGGAGACTGCAGTGCCATGCTGCCTGTATCATCTTATCTGGTCACTTGAGGGCTGGATCCAGTTCTCATCAGCATCATGGGAAAAGCTCCTGTGAATTTCAGCAGGAGTTTAATCACCTATTTCACTGCTCAACTCTTAACATTTTGTAGACCTTTCTTTTGTGGTAGGAAAACTATGGACTTTTAACCACCTGAAACAACTGCCTGGGAGTTGTTTCTACCCACCCCAGCTCAAAGCAGAGTAATATTCCATGGCTACAAGGATATGCTTCTTGCACATCAAAGTCACTGTCAATAGGGTTTATAATTGTTATTCCACTGAATGTTTCTAACTTTGAAATGATTATGGGGGTCTCCTCCAAATGCTTTATGGGGTAACAAAACTCCAGAAGAATAGGGCTTTTTCCAGCTGAGTAAATAGAAGATATTTTCATAAATCTTCAGACTATTGGAACATCAACATTATCCTACATGGGTTGTTGAGAGTTTGTATTTGCAGAGTTGTATGTTGAAGCTGAGACCTATGCTTTCAGCCGTGTCTTCGATTAAGTTAGGAACTTTAAGTAATCCCACAGAGGGTACTTCAGTTAAATAAACTCTCGGAGCCCTACTTGAAGTTCTCCCTAGTCAGCTGGGGTGAAGATTACACTGCTTTGATTATCTCCATTTCCTCAACTGGGAATCCCCTTCTTGGACAAGGGATTAATGCCAGGGCTTTATCTCCTTTCTACTGCTTAAGATCTTAACACATGTGGATGACAGGACAGAAAGTAAAACTATTATTATTCCTGCAGGAGCTCTAGTTTTCTGGACAGTGATTTCCCCTCTTCCCATCACGTCCCAGTACTTTGTGAGGTTTCTTCTTTTTCACTTTTTTCTGCTTTGCTCCAGGTTGGAGCAGGGACAGGGCATGGAGAAATCTCTGATAATGAGGTGAAGCAGCAATACAGATGACCAGAAACCTGAGTGGCAGGCTGGCAAACACAAGCTGGGCAATGGGAGTTCACAGAAATGAACTTAAGGTTGAGCTAAGCTCCTCACTCAAGCTGTGCCCAACCCCTGCAACCCACAGCAGCTGGTTGTTGTACATAAGTGGCATGAACATCTAGGGCTGCAACTGTTCACGGTAACACCCCTTTCACCCCCCAAAAAACTCATCTTTCAGAGCACAAACCTACCTCTGCTTCGTACCAGAATGAGAGGAGGATTACCCTGGGCTGCTGGTTTGGTGAAGTGAGCAATGACAGTTCTCACCTTGTTCAGCAGCTTCTATAGACCAGATGGCATCATGCAGAACCATGGAGACTGTGACAGAAAAGGCTCCCTACTAAAAAAAGCAGCCTTTAAATCAGTCTTTCACACCTACGTCTGTAATACAAACCTGTGTGGTGACTTGGACAAGCCCTCTGCTGATTTTTCTTCTCCTTATTCATGAAGGTCTGCTCAGGAAAGGTGAGCTCCCGCTCCACAATGCTGGTTGCTCACAGTGTCCCCTTGCTGCCTCACGCACCTTGGTTACTCTTGGGCTCCCAAGCATGGGCATCAGGTAGATTTCATACATTTCCTAAGTAGAAATCACATTCTCAGTGGGAATAGAGCTGTCCTCTGTGACCACCAACCATCCAGAGATGTTTATCCTCAAGGTCTGCACCTTGGGCAGCTGAAGCTCAACAGCCAAGAAACAAGCCCCTGGTTCCATGTGACAGAGACAAAGCAGGAGGGAGCCCAGAAAAGTGACTGGGAAACTGGACAGGCATTTTCAGTGATTCTGCCCATCACCAATGAAATCAGCTCAGAGGTACATTCTTGGCTCATTTGCTGCTCCCCAGCTCCTGGGCTGCTGACAGCCATCAAACCACCTCTCCTTGGCGTTTTCACAACGTTCTTCTCTCAGCATGGACCTTCATTTCTGCCTGCTGGTTATCTGTTGTTCTTCAAACCCACAGCTGGGGGAAGTGCCTGTGGAGACGGTGTTTTTCTTTCTAAATCAGCAAGATTTTTTTTTTTTTTTTTTTATTCTTCACAGTTTGCAAGTTGTTTGTAGCCAAAACTCACATATCACTATTCAATTTGTTTTCCATCTACTTTATTCTTACTCATAAGCTTAAAAATAATGAATTCAGATAATAAAACCTCAGTATTCTGCTACAGTTCATTAACTGGGCTGAAACACCTTCCCTGGTGTTTGTTTGCTCATGGGAAGAACTGCTAAGTCAGAACCCCTGTGATCTTCCCAACTAGGGAAGCAGAAATAGAAAGAACAAGAAATAAGGAACAGCTTTTCAGCTGGTACAGATCAGCACAGCTCCCTTGTTTGGAGTAGAGTTCTCCTGTTTTTGCCAGCTTAAGATCCAGGTCTGGAGTGGCTTATGATGAGCCATTGAGGGAGTAATCCCACAGCAACCTAACCACAATAGCACCTCAGCCCTGTAGAAACACAAGCACTCCTTAAAAAAATGGGGGAAAAAAAAGAGAAGAGGAATTATATCTGCATGTGAATATTATTCTAACATTCCTCAAATACAGGTAACTTCAGCAGCAGCCCTAATATGCACAACAAAACAGAGTACAGATACAGAAAGGTGTTGTCATTCCAGAGAGAGTAGATCCTAGTGCAGAGGACCACATTCAAGTAGTCAAAGCATAAATCTTGACTAATACAAATGATGGATGATTCAGCTATTAATTTTGCTTCCTCTCCATTTATGAATTGTCCAGGAAAAAAAGAGTTTTGACAGCAGTCTGAAAAAGTGTCTGAGTTATCCAGCCTTTTCCAGGCAAGGGAAAAACTTGGAAGAGTAAGAATGAGTTCCTGAACAGGCCCGTGTTGGAAAGCTGGGAGGGAGGGGGAAGTGGAGAGGAGGACACTGCAAGGCAGGGAAAACAAGGAGATCCTTGCACAGATACCTGTTTTTAAAAAATATTTATTTATAGTATGTAGCATAACTGACCAGACCAATTCAGGGGAATTAAGAACCAAAAAAAAAAAAAGGTAATTATACTGAATAATACAAACTGACAAAATGAGTTCTGTGGTGTAAATGAGATGCGTAAAGCAAATCCAGAGCGGGCTGGTAAAGCTGTGTAGTAACCAAGTGCAGCAGCAGCACCACGAACACGAGAACACAGCTCAGAGAAATTAAACGAACAGAAGAGTTTCTGCTGAGATCTCATTTGCAATGTATAATTGTGTCATAAAGATTCTGGTACTGTCAAAGTGACACAGCAAAGCCAGATGCATGGTGTCAAATCATTAAACTGGGACCCATTTTGTGAAATGGTAAAAATAGTGTATTAGAGCCTATCATCTGTGCTCATAAACATCACCTACAGTTGTTCTGCACTGGCATTTTGAGACTCTTCACTATAAGAGTAAAAAAATGTTAAAGGCATTGAATAGACTGAAAATGTTGAAGCATTGTGACATTATTTTCTTTAGCACAAATTGTGTTCCTCACCTCGACTTCTTGTTTCTGAGTTTCTCTCAGTAAAAAGTGGAAAATGAAAGAAGTATAACTTCAGGAATGACAAGCGTAAGGGTAACACGGGAGCACTGTGACAGGCTGTTCCCAGGTCTCTCTGTGCTGTGGGTATTTATCCCCTGGACCTCACGGGTTAGGTTCAGAATTTTTAGGTCTTGTGGCTTTGCTTGGCCGCGACAGTAGCTCCCTGGAAGGGCCCCCCTAGCCTGCCTGCCTTACACACCCCTAACTCCAGCACATAGTTATTCCATTGTTTACTGTGCTTAAGCCTAATCTTCATCTTCAGAACATTCTTTTCTTCCATATTCTTCTGTACTAACCCAAAGTTTGCCTCAACATTTTATCTGAATGTATTTGTCTACCTCTTCCTTTAAGACCCTCATTTCACATGGATTTAAAACAACAGGTCTCATAATTAGGTTGGATAACAGCAATCCAAATTTTTGCCTAGGCAAAACTCCAATAGAATTAATTGGCTTCAGTGGGAGACTTGTCCGAGTAGGAAGGGCAGGATTTGGCCACAACGAGACTATAAATTCCAGTTTAAAACTCAGTAGTTGTTCAGAGGCTCACTCTTGTGACAACATCATTCTTTGTGTTTCCTTTCCCAAATTCCTTTCCTGGTCGTAGCAGGAAAGCTTTCTGGCACCAGAGCTCAATGATAATACCCTGGCCATCTCCCAGCCCCACCGTTACACCTCGTAGAAAGCATCGTTGTCTCCACCGCTCTCAAAGGGAGTGTAAAGCCTCCAAGACACTGGGTTTCTACATTTAGTTAGCAAAGGCCAGCTCCTTTCATGTAGGCAATAAACAGGCCCCGATAAGCAACGGTGACCCTGCCAAACTCACCAGTTGCTTTGGATGATGTAATAAGCGCTCGCACTTCCAATAAAGCCCCCGCGCAGTGCTGAAGGTGTTCTCCACAGCTGCCTACGGAAGCGCACTGCCGAGGGAATTCTGCCCGCTCGGCCCGAGCGGCACCGCCGACTTGAGCCATGGGTTTGGGTGCCCTGTCCCACCACTGTACTCTTCCCACCCTCCTCTGAAGCTGTACTCCTTTCCCAGTGCAACTCTCCTTGTGGTAGAGCATAAACGTCTGGGGTATTACACAGACCAAAATGTAAGCAAAAAATTAAACACAGCCCTGTTCAACCGAGCGTAGAGAGATTTTCATGCTACCAACCTCTGTAACAAAGTATTCCTACAGCTTCTTGTGACTGCACAGAAAGCACTCCTTCATATCCAAGATCCCAAACATTTCCCATTCTTTCTAGTGCTTCAGCCACTAAATTATACCCTCTGCCAAGGAAATCTTGAGAAAACGTCACTTCCCATGTGTCGAGTGCTTCCCATAGGTCACCAAGCTCCTGCCCAAGCTGCCTTCAGGGGGAAGGAGCCTTTCCAAGTGAAAAGCTCTGCACTGAGGCTGTTGGAGGAGCTGTCCCCCTGGTCTCTTTCAGGCTACTGGATTTAATTCACTAGATGATCTCAGCTACTGTAGAACCACATGGAGAGCCTCTCGCCTCTCAAACTTATGACACAAGTCATTTATGACCTTATGAGCTAATGCATCTGGAAATGAGACTGGTACCACCCTGTCTAAAAGGCTCTGTCTCTCCTTGGAAAGCCCTGGGTCTAAAAGTGCTGCTGCACCCTGCACTAGAGCTAGAACAGAGGTTGCAGACTGCAGATAGAGGCACATTTGGGTGAAAAGCTGATAAAACATCCATTGTTTCTCCACTGCTTTCAGCATAAACAACAGCACACAGCCTAGGTCACATACTCACATCCAAGCTTGGCTCTAGCCGATGTGATTCCTGACTTTCCAAGAGAGCAGAGATGGAAGTGCAGATGCTGGTACAGATGGGCACAGAGCACTGAGGATGTGATGTTCCTTGCTAGTCCCGTGCTCCCCTGACACCCAGATACACGCAGCGAATGCACGAACCACAGAACAGGACTTAGAGGACATGCTCCTGAGAAGACCGTCCTCCTCCTGTCCAGCGTCGCTGCATAAGACAAGCTCCCAGAACGGAAATGGATGAGGTTTAGTTTTAATCCTCTGGGCTGTAGATGTGTCAGGAGCAAGGGGTGTTCAGCAGTTCTGAAGACAAATAAGTGCAAAAGAACCTGTGAGAAGACCCAATTTTCCTTCTCTACCTTTCCTCCCCACTGCACCTTCTGTTCTAACACTGGGCCAAAATGCCCGAGATGAAAGAGGCTTGTGAAACCTCAATGGAGAATCAGGGCCGAGTTTTGCTACTTTAACAGCAACTTCCTTGACAGGTTAATCTCAGATAGCTTAAATACCGTGTTCTATCAGACAGCATATTTTGGAGAAAGACTCTATTTCTACAGCGAAGCCAGCTCTTCACAAGCAAGTAATTTGACTTCCTCCATGTGAGCTTCCACTGGCCTCCAGGAAATGAAATCTAACTCCAAAAATAACCATTTTGATGAGGGTTTAAACTGAAAAGTAAAGACTAAAATGCTAGTCACTGTACACCACTGTCAAATTTTTCCCACATTGAGTAATTTTGGTTCCTAATGGAGTTCACGCTACCTACCTACCAGCCACAAAACAGCTGTGAATTAAATTGTGGTGAAATCTATCTTCTCTCAGATTGAAAAATGACATTAGAATCAAAGGGACAGTACATGGCCTAACACTTCTGAGTTTTGACCTCGTTGAGCACTGTCAGTCAGTGCTTCCAAACGTCTTTCCAGATGCTTAGCAACGATTGGGGAAGTGAGTCATTAACACATTTTGTCATGTTATGCATTTTTTTCCCCTCCCCTCTAAACTGGGCTTTTTTCCAGGTCCAGTAGCCCACAATAAATCAATCACAGTCTCTCATAAGCCTTTGGATTCCAATTCTATCCTGTAGGTTGGGTTAAAAGCAGCACAGAGATCACTGCAGGAGGTGAGGCAGGAAGGGACTAGTGGTGACTGCTGTTGAGGAGATGTTTGCTTGACCCACAGCCGTTCTTGTTGCCATTCTTTGTGGGCTCTTCTTCATTATCTGTAACAGAATCTTCCTCCTCTTCATCGCTCCGGTCATCTTTCAAGTCCTAGGGAGAAGAAAGCACCGTGAGCATATTCCATACCTGTGGTATTTGCTGTCAGATGAGTTACCAGATTTTGAGTGCAGACCTTTCAAAAAAAAAACCCTACGGGTGCCAGTATTTTCTTTTTAAAGTGAACTGGGTATCAGGATCTTTGCAATGACTTTGAAAAAATAACCAAGTAATTCCATTAGTCAGGTGCCCCCATTTGTAATTAAAAAATGAAAAGCTGGTGCATAAAGGTGCCAGAACACAAGACACTCTCCCTTCTCAGAAATCCCCCATTGTCCTCTGAAGACAAAACTCCTCTGCCTTAGCAAAAAAAGTAAATTAAAAAATGTGATAAAGGGAACAAATGAAAATGGAGCTCCACATACATTAGACATTATCAAAACTGCTTCCCCTGAAACACCCTCTCCTGTAAAATGAAGACTGGCATGCAAGGACAGAACAGTTCACACCACTTTCATCTTGCAGAACCTAATGTCCTTCAGACAAGATTTCTTCCATGACCTTGGCCCAGTCATTTCACCACTTCTTGCTTGTTTCTGCTCTCCATTGTAAGGTGTTACTGGCAATCCCTGGGTGCTCTGGGATTATTTAACAATCTTGAAGTGTGGGGAAGATGAAAAGAATACTGTATAAAAGCTAAATGCAATGAATACACTCCCCCAAACACAGGAGCTGAGAGGCTGCCTGCTCCTGACAGGTGTAAACTAACCAGGGACCAGTTGTACCAGCAGCTCCTGGTATTAACTTTGCTTAAAGAGATTTACTGACCCCAAAACATTCTTCCCTGCTTGATGGTCTACACATCATGTCGACATTTGCAGAGGGGAGGCCATGACTATACAGCTCTCATATATATCTTGGGTATACCATCCTGCTAAGGGAATGCCAGGGAGGAGGGGATGGCTGTTCTATTAGCCCTTAGGAAAATCCCTTCCCAGCTCTGCAGGAACAGCTTCTAACACTTGGCAATCATGCTTCATCACAGACACTCAAACGTGGTACTTGCTAACGAAGGCTTCCACCACGCAGAGAAAGGACATTGTGTCTACCCAGTATTTCACAGCAAAGGGCAGGGAGAGGTAAGACAATTCTGTGCTATTTGTCACGGCACATAAAATAAACCATTAGTCGTTTATTTCTCAACTCCTACCATACCCCAAGACCCCACAACATGCTCAGAAATTTAATTCAAGCCATGGAGGCTTTGGCATTAAAATCAAACACCTTGTATTTTTCTTTCAGTGCATCAAGCTTACAAGAGCAGAACGTGCTTCCCTGGAAGGGCTTTCCATACCAACAGATGATCTGCTCTGCACGCTCAGGGTCGGACGCTCTAAAGACGCTGTTATTCAAATAAACGCTTCCTTCTGCCTAAGCAGTGACTGAGAATGAAAATGAGATCAAAACAGGCACCTAATAAAGCAGTTTCCTGTGTGATTAGCAGCCACCACTGGTCGTCTCTTCCAGTTACTTGGAAGGTGCCTGGTAGACCTGATACCACCTGACAGACCTACCCGAGACCCTCTAGTTCTTGTGCTGGGAGAGACAGGCAATAGTCATCCCCTCTCCAGCACCTCACAACTGCATAGACCACCTCTCACTTAAAACCCAGAGTACGCCCATAGCTGAGGATCGAAACGCAGGGCCCTCACCTTGTGGCTGACAATTCACCCATTAGCACCAGGGTATCTAGGTTGTTAATGGGAACTCCCCAGATTTGACAGCCAGATAGCTGGCAGTGGTGATGTTTGGGTATTTTTGTCTTTTTGTATTGCAGGGATGCGTGGCCTGTGGGACTATCTGCTGGGGGAAACCAGAAGCTTCTCTTCATACCAGGGTATGTGGCCCCCAGAGCAGCGTGCTGGAGCTGGTGGGAGTGTCAACCCTTGTGCAGTCTGCTGCCTGTACAGCCGCACAGGGACCGCTCCATCGAGGATCAATTTTCTCCCCTTGTCATCTGTCTGGACATCAACTAAGCAGGCAGAGGCTGGGTGTTCTTCTCGCTCCTGGAATGATGTGCCAAGGTCGGAGATGAGACGCGGAAAGGAGAAACCAGGGTTGTTCCTTCCTGTCCCGTATCTGCTCTGGGAATGAGCAATGAACTAACAATTTCACATCCTGAGCCTGCTGCTCTGAGGTCTTTCTTAAGCACCAAATTCATACAGAGAAAATAAACGACAGCTCAGTAATAATGCAGCCAATTGCAATCTCATATCCCTTTATATATTACACTGCCAGTAAAATGTATAGGACTAGGAAGAAAATTAAAGCCTAAACTCTATCTATTCAGAAACTGTAAACTTCCTGGAGATTTTCTTTTACTTTTTCCCTAACAACATGTAAAGGGCATCAAAACAAACAAATCTTATTGTAAATACTGTAAAATAAACTTGGCGTGCCATCAGTTAAAGGAAAGACTTTCCCACACAAACAATTTATGAGTTTCTGCCTCTCTCAGATCACCTCTCTCCCTCCTGGTAGCTTTGTGATTTGTATTTGCATTAAAAGACAAACTTTGAGGGCATGGGGGGAGGTTTGTTACTTTTTTTGCCACCAGAAATGTTTCAGGAAAAAAAAAAAAAAGAGCAAAGCAAACTAAAGCCAAGTACAACATCCGAGACAGAATCTGCCAGACTCACTGGAAGTACCCTCATCTTCCTGAGCAGCCTCTGGGCTGACAGGGAGGAGGGAGAGACACGAGTCTGTAAAGTTCCCAAGTGTGATTTCATTTGCGGGTACCTCAACCTCACTGCAGCCCGCAGAGGTTGCTGGTACTCAAGCATATGCTTCAGAATAGCTGACAATCTGCATCTGCTTTGCTTCGAATGACGTTTGACACGTGACATCGATCCCTGTCTCCTACAGGAATGAGCTGGCATTTCCAGCATGAAACTGGAAACTCAGATAGGATTTGCTTCCCACTTTTAATGCTGTCAAGCTGGA
Organism: Megaceryle torquata; assembly: GCA_024611175.1. Taxonomy (NCBI): domain Eukaryota; kingdom Metazoa; phylum Chordata; class Aves; order Coraciiformes; family Cerylidae; genus Megaceryle; species Megaceryle torquata. The sequence goes on along the minus strand of JANIJG010004706.1, from coordinate 81,796 downwards.
TGCTCTGATTAAAGGCACTATATATAGTAATTAAAAAAGATGTAAATATTTTTTTCCCAGCACACTGGAAATCCCCCCATCTGAGATAATGTCTTACATATTTCAAAGCAGCAGGAATTAAATGTCTTCAAGTTCTGAAGCAACCATCTCAAATTTGCATAATTGCAGGAAAGAGCACTACTTCTGAAATGCTGATATTAATCAAGAAAAAAGCCTGCTAAATCAAGCCAAATTTTTATTTTATTTTCAATCCTGAACCTGCTTTCTGACCAAAAGCCTCTACCAACTCTTGCTTTAGAAGAGCCTGGCCATTTTTGTCCAGCTTCAGTGATAGAACGAAACTTCAAATAGCAACAGCTCTATCTGTAACCAGAAAACCAAACAACCCTGTCTTTGCAAACTGTTTAACAGACCATTATAAATGTATTAAGATATCTCAAGCAAAGTTTGTGCCTCTTCACTCTGACCTTCTAAAAATAACAAAAACTGTAACGTTTCTCGGATTTTCCCTGCTTTAATACCAAGATGTTTTCTCTGAGCCGCTCACGTCGTATATTATAATTGTGTTTTCCAACTCAAAGACTCCGCTCTTACTATCCCTGAGCAACAACAGATGAATATTCTACCAGAAACACGAGAGCTGGCAAACTGTAAATACCACAGCTGAGGCCATCATTAATACTCAGTGCTTTGGTTTAATGGCATCAACTCCATTTATTATCCTTCAGATGGTTTAGGGTAACAGACAAAATGGATGTGTATATTTTATGTTCTGGATGACTAACCAATTTAATCTTTCTAAATGGATGAATGGTTTCAAGGTTTATGAGAAGCAACACTAATGCTATAAAGTCTGCAAGAGAGCCATTTGTAGTGAGGCCAAAGCCGCAGACTTTTATAATCTTTTTTCCTTTTGTTTAACCCTTCCACCTGCTGCTCAGTCTGCCTCTTTTAGCTAAATGAACCGTATTTGTTAAGGTAGTTTTTGGCTTCTTGCATTTCACTGCTGTTAGAACGTGTATCGGTCAAGTCATTAGCACCACATCTTATTACGTGAACAGCAAAATCCATTCTGAAAGACTTCACCAAGGAAAAAGACTTCTTGAAATTGATGAGCAAACTCCATAGGCCACTTCCCCATCTCTTGTAAGTGGAAAAAACAGTGGGCAAATACCCATCTAACCTGAGAATTCACTCCTGGTTGTGCACCTTTGGGTCAATAAACCACTTGGAAATCACTTCCCTCTTGACAAGCTCCTGGCACTGCCCTCTTTCTGCTAGAGCTGATGAGAGCATCAGGAGGAGGACACGGCTATGCTGGAAGTCAGAGGGAAGCATGGGGTTCCTGTTCCTGTGTGCTGGTGATACCATCTGAAGCTCACTGGTGAAGTGGGACTGGGCAAACACCACCCTTCTCTCCTGCTCCCCTTTAGTGAGCACACGCCATCTCTGTTCACACACACTCAGAGGCCACAGTGCAGCCATGGCTTCTTCCCTGCTACGCAGCAGTTGAAGTAGAGGGTGGAAGAGCAAAGGGAAAGACAGTGCCAAGCAGTAGAGAAGCAGCAAAAATCTACTGCAGCAACGTGGATTGTTTCTATGAACAGTGAGGCTTAGCAACATGCCTTCTGCTTCCTGAGAAGGGGAAGGGCACTTGCTAGCCAGCACATGGCTGGCTCAGGATGGCTCACTGCCGACTGGCAAGCCAAGGTTTTGGTGAAGCTGGTACTATACCAACATGCTCCCAAACAGAAACTGCCACTGAGGTGGCACGGAGAACAAGAATCTGGAGAGATAACCAAGCAGAAGATGCTTCTGCAGTGAAGTTCAGTTGCCACGACATTTTTTTTCCATGCATCAGCTTCCAGTCCAGCTTTGCCCTGGTTCTTGCCGACAAAGGTGAGTATTTAAGAGCTGTGCCAGAACTGCAGTTGGCGTCAGGAAGGACAGAGATAGGCATCTACTCCACAAACTGGTGGTGGCAGTTTGGGAGCACAGTGCTGAGGGGACGGGTGCTCGTTGACTTTTTCAGCTAGAGAGGGGAAGGATGCAGGCTTGCTGTGCCTTACTCCAGGTGAAAGCAGGCAAGACCAGTCCCTACCATTTCAAGCTCTTTCTCACTGGTATAACTGTGTCTGTGTGTGGGGTCAGAGATGTACTGGGCTCAAGTCATCTGGTGGGACCAACACTGACTCAAGACTCCTCAACAGCATAAGGAAGTTCCAATTTTACCCCTGCCTGCACAAGACTAAAACTATTTATCTTTTAGATCAAGCATAATTTAGGTCAGAAAGTTAACTGGATTTCTTCTACCAGATAGAGAAACATAAAAGCAATTGACAGCTGATTCTGTAATATTTTCTGATTTGGTGAAATTTAGATTTTTGGGTTTTCAAATATTTCTTTTAATCCATCAGTTGAAGTTTCCCATATCTCTTATTAAAATGAGAATGTCCTAAAATCTTATACCTTAATTCTACCTTTAGAGTATTTTCCTTTAAATATCTACAAACATATTGACTAGCTCTTGAATTTTCAATGTAAAGACAATAAATTCCACAGCACCTGCACATATGGAAAGAGCTTGCAGTACCAAGATGAAAGCTATTAGTCAGGTCAGCAACCACTGACTCAAATAAAAGAGATAATAAACAAGAGAGATAATAAAAAGACAGTCCAAATAGATAGAAGGGGGCACTTTTCTACCAAATAATGCTATAAAGTTGATGAGTCTCTGAGTTCAACATGTTTAATCCAACATCAATAATTCAACTCAGCTGACATATGACTTAATACACCTTTACTTTCCTATGGAGACTAAGCAACTTTCAAGCAAAATGTTCTGTATTTCCATCCTGGAAGATATTATTGGAAAATATATTTCCCTTTTCAGCTTATACACACTATGCAACATAAATAAGGTTGATCTTCCATGAAAGATGTGCTGCCGGACTCTGCTTTCTGAAGTTCTTAAATGAAGATGTAGGCTTTCTAGATTAATTGTATTGGATATCTTGTGGCCAAGACTCCTCTTACTTATTCTCTCTATGTAATACCCATTCCTCCAGCTTTCCACTGGGAGTTTTCAGAGGGAACTCAAAAGATGATGCATGAAAAACAAATTAAATGAAAAGTTACACTAATTCCACAAATCTCGAGAAGAAGTCTCATAAAAGTAGGTGTTACTATTAGAACACGTCCACGATTTTGAGTGAAGGAATAAATTTAACCTCAGCAAATTATCACTTGAGTTGTCACTCAACATAAGACACCTGTAACTGGAGCTATAATACCCTGACTGTTCAGAAGAAATCAATCATTGTTTACAGTTAATCAAGTACTCTGCGGTTTCAATAAAGTCTGCTGGCTGGGTTATTGAAATCCACTAACTCAACCTTGCACTCGAGTGTATGTGGCTTTACGATAATGTCAAAAGCCCAGGAGGTACCGAGTGAGTCATAATGTCCCACTGCTTTTTGAATTATTCCAATTTTAAATCCACAGTTGGCAAAGAAACAAAGAACAATGTAAGAGGCATTTGATGCTGTTCTCTAGAGTGAACTTTTTTTTACCCTAGGACAGAACTTGCGTTAAGCCAAGGAGTTCAGCGGTATGAACTTTTATCAGAACATGCACTTTTATTCCTCAGAAATGCTTTTTTGGCTACAAAACAGCTGATCAGACACTCACACTTTTCTCAGTGAGGTACGACACTGCGCTTAAGACAAATGTTTTGAAACAACACAGCTGCTAAAGGCTATTCCTCCAGAAGCCTTACAGCACGATTAAACTGCCCCAAAACCAGAGAGCATACAGCCACCTAAACGACAGGCACTTCTCCCTCCAGTGTCCACCAAGCTGCTCATTTCTCCCTTTTCTTTGTTAGGAGGCGCTTGGTCCTTTTGTGATGTATCTAAAGGTTATCTCTGTACTTAAACATTATCAATCTAATTTTCAAGTCACATACTTGACACGTAATGTCTTCACATTACATGTTTTTATCACAATACCTAGAATCATTTCAGTAGAGCATTTCTAAACACCGTGGTATCAAGGCTGGATATAGAGTATTTTAAGTAGTACCTAATGCACAAAGTTTCTTAAACAGCATTAGAAGTCCCTGAGACTTGTGTGCTTAAGTCACACGGTGAAGGGTTTACTTCACTGAGGTTCAGCATTCTGGAAGTCAAGTATCTACTCTGAGATTGTTACCTAGGACTGCTCCAGAACCAAGGGAGACAGAAAAGGGTCTCCCCCCGAGGGTGACCTGCCCACCACCTCCAGGGTGACAGCGCTGGACACAGTGAATTGTCCACTGGGGCCACTACTGAGTACAGGGGGTTCCTTGAACTTGAGCTAGGCACAGCTTCAGCTACGCAAGACAAATCCTACCTCACATGCTTCACACCCATCACTGCTCGGTTAGATGGATGGACTGATCAGGTTGGGTTCTTTGCTTTCTGAGGAGGTGAACTCTGCTATGTGCTGTGTGTGGTCAAGAGTTATCAGAACTGTGTTACAGAGGAGAGGAAACTCCTTTTAAGATCTCTTCCCTTCTTCGCATGTAGTAAGGATTATGGATCACTCCTACATCCTCCTAGGGAAATATATTTTCTTTAAATACAAGATAGGGCAATTTCCTTTCTCAATTAATATTAATATATCATTAATTAGCTTTATTTCAAGCTTTTTTTTTTTAATTGACTCAGGTAATTACAGTACTGTGAGCCCCTCTGAAAACACAAGAATTACCTCATAACAGTCACAATTCAACCCCCTGCAGCATATATTAAAAATAATAAATGAAGGCATCAAAAGTTCTGTAGAAGGCCTAAGGTTTGCTCTGTGAATTAATTTTTGGCAACTGAAAAAATAAATACATATGCACACTATTAGATATATAATTTTTATATAGGTGCATAGATATCTAAAACTAGCAACAAATGGAACATTTCATAAATATCCCTCTAGAAAGTTAAAAGGTATCAGCAGTTAACAAGGGAAGCCAGAAAATCAGCAAACGTCCCTCTGTAAATCAATTAATTTTGAAGCAGAAAACTTTAGCAACATTTGTCTTTTATCTGAATGAGGAATTTTCACATAAAAGGAATAATTTAGAACAGGTATTTACTGAAATTAGAGCTGCCCTGTGCTAGACATAGAGACAGAGGGGGCAGGGGGGCTTGTTTGGCCAGATCCATTGCTGGTGAAAATCAACACAAAGGCAGTGAGTTCAAATGGAGCTGGGCTCATTTATACCAGCTGAGAACCTGGCCCAGTATCAACACTGCAGACCCTGCTCGACTGGCCAGGGCTGGAAGCTTTGCTTTTGGGATTCCATATTGTTTTCTTTTTCTATTCTTAGCTGCAGCTCCTATTGAAGGCAAACTCATCATCTTTGGGAGCAGTAGACTTATTGCAGCAGTTCAGAGAGCTGCACAGCCCCATTTATGGCACAGCTGACACAGGAAAGGCAACGGAAGCATCCACACAAGAACTCTTTGGCAGTGGCCAAAGGATGAAGGCTGCTCTTGTACAGTCTTGTGCGTGCACAACAGGGCCATGGAAGGGCCCTGATGCTCCCACCTCAGTGCACCTTCTCAAACCTACTCTAGGCAAATGCTCTGAAATTATTTACTTCAGTTTCTCATTAGTTCATTCCTCCATAATGGTCATAAAAGTTCTTAATGTAATTCTGAACTTAAGCTGATTTTTATACAATATTCAAGTCAAAGGTGGTGTGGAATTATGGGCATTCTAAACAGACTTTATTAAAAAAAAAATTAAAAACCCCCAACCAAACAAAACCCCAAACCCAAAATTCCAGTGCAGAACATTATTGTTGTTGCTGTGAAACCTGGGAAGTGTAAAAAGCCTGGAGAGGGCCTGTTTACAAAGGCCTGGAGTGAAAGGATGAGTTTTAAATTAGAAAGGAGTGGATTTAGATTGGATGTAAGGAGGAATTTCTTTACCAAGAGGGTGGTGGAGCACTGGAACAGGTTGCCCAGGAAGGTGGTTGAGGCCCCATCCCTGGAAACATTCGAGCTCTGAGCAACCTGCTCTAGTTGAGGATGTCCGGCTCGCAGCAGGGGGCTGGACCAGATGAGCTCTAGAGGTCCCTTCCAACCCAGACATTGCTATGTTTCTATGCTTTTAAGTGTATTTTAGCCTATAGTATCATGTACCTCCCTGGAAGTTACTGCTCAGCTGCTGACCCCTTTCAGAACCTGGAGTAAAAAGTAAAGATGTAAACAGCAACCTGCCTTTTAACTGACAGTGTCAGGAAAATGAGCTGGTTGAGGCAAAGGAGCCCAGACCATGCTCTTGGACTGGCACGGAACATTTGTACAGCAGACAAGAACTGGTGGCTTTTCTTCTTTCACAGCCTCTGCTGGGCTACACCCTTTGATAACATCACTGAACTCAGCCTTGACTTCACACCTCAGTAAGGGTAGGACTCCAGAGCTCCCCAGCAAGCACACGGTGGCTTCTCTCCTATTGTGGTAAATACCAGTGAGTAAACCTTGTACTCTTTTCTCTTTCTTCTGCCTGCCTCTCGCCCCTCTTCCCTCAGATGAATTTGGCAGCAGAGAGTGAGACATGGAGCCAGGCTTTGGGATTCACTAGATTGCTGTAGCAGAATGGGAAATAGGCAGATGAAAGAAAGTCATAACAGGAAGTAATTTCCCTTTACTAGGGCACGAGCCTTCATGCTGCTGACCTGGCTGGCTAGCTCCCATCTCCAGGCTAGTAAAAGAGCTCATGTCCCAAAGGCAATCATTTGAATCAACTGGGAAGCTTCCCAGATAGGCTGGTTTTCATCTCTAAGAGGGAAAACTTTCATTTGTCCTATTTTGTTCCCTTAATAAGATCATAAGAAAATCTGCTATCAATATTTACCTGTTGCAAACCAACCAATTCAGCTTCTCCACAAGACCTTTTCCTTTTGCGGGGAGGAAAAGGCAACCCCTGCTAATCCAGTTCACTGTGTCTTGTGTTCGCACTAAACCTTCACTCAGAGAAAACTCAAAACTCTGAAGCAGGACATCAGTGTGTACCAGCCCTTCCCAGTCTTGAAAGTAACCACAAAATCTCCTGTGAAAGCTTTTCCACACTTCCCAGGCCCACAATCATGAAATTCTAACTAACTAGATGATTGTTATCCTCTAAAATATATTACTGATTTTAAAACGACTACTTGGAGTTAAGACACGCACACCTCTTGGTCTGTTTTAGCAGCACCCTGACAGCCATCGGCACAGTACAGGCTTAACAAAACACTTCAGTAAAAGAAAACAAAACTTACGTGCCTCTAGTTTAGCAAACTAAACCCTGTCCTCCCTTTAACTCCTGTAGGATGACATTTTTCTGAAATGAACGACTTCCCATGGAATGTGTTAATTCTCATTAAATTTCATTTTCTAATTATAAGTGGCCTGAAGTTAGGGGGTTTTTACCGCATCAGAAAGAAAAAAAATCAGCTGAAACTCTGGCATTTTAAGGGTCCAATAAACTGCTGTGCATTCCAAAACTGAATATAGTATTTAATTTCATGCTTCTTTTTCACATCCTGGTAATTGCACAGTGTATAGAAGCACAGCGCTGTTGTGCACGGTCAGTCACGTGAAGACCCTTGACAGTTCAAGTTCAAAGTCAGAGTTTATTACCTGGGGGCAACCAGGCTCAGGTCACCTATGGTGTGACCAGTGCACGGCTCAACACGCGAGTGCTGGATGCAATTCTATTTGCCATGAAAGAGATGTAAAATATAATCTCTCTGGAGACCACTCAATTTCCATGCTGCATTGAGCTTTTTTTCCTGTAGTTTGCAAAAATCAGATTCCTGTTTAGGATTAAATATCTCAAGCTATTGCAAAGCTCAGTGAGAAAGTCAGCGCTGCCTCGGCTGTTGGAACAGCCAAGCAGTCGCAGACCCAGCGCTCCCCGGTAAACCACTGTGGATCTGTGGCCTAATTCCAAAGGATATAGATCTGGTTTTAAAGGTAGCTAAGAAAACCAAAGCAAGTGTGAAGGACTTAAGTTTGTCATTTATGTGCTTCCACGGGGAAATTCTTAAGGACCTGCAAAGCTAAAAATGCCCTATGCTTTAATCAATGTGCTGTGGGCCTGTGTGTCATGAAGAAAATTCTCGCCCAAGGTCAGTGCTGAAATCCCATACTTCCAGGACCCATGTGGTTACAAAATAAGTATCAGATTCAAATGAGTTATTAAAAATAAAAGTTCTGTTTGATGCAGCCACAGATCAAGCACAAAAAAAAACCAAACCCAAAACCATAATTAAGAGGTAAAATAAAAAAAGCTCCCAGGAAAGGAAAGTTCAGCATGAGCAGAGGTGAGTCTGATTGGCCTCACACTAAACTCAGCTCAAGGCATCTGTCAGGAGCAGGTAGCACAGCCTCTGGGAACTGTGTAACTTAATTTAGAAACTTACTCACAGGCTTATAGCAAGTCTTTAGAGACAAGCTCACAAGAGAGATAGAGAGTAACATAGGCCAACACCTCTACGGGTGTAAAGAACCATTTTTCTTCACTATAAGCAGTGAGGGCATGTTTTATAAGAGCATATTATGCCTGTGTTCCAAAGGACTTTCAGGTCTTGCCTACACATTAATAGTAAACCACATCAAGTATTCTAGTCCACAGGGACTCTTTTAGGGACACAGTTTTAGTAGCACATATAGTATCTTTTGATAGAGAAAAGTGAATAACAGATTTCAGGAGCTTTTATATGGCTAACCAATTCTCGTGGCAAGGACTCTACTGGCATCCCAGTTATCAGTAGGTAAAGAATGAAAGAAAGAACATTAACTTGAACTGACAGATTTCTCAGTACGAGGACAATCCTCAGACAGAACGAAATGTGAAGTAGAAGAATGATTGCAGGAAACAGCAGAAATATAATCACAAATATTTCACATCTCTCATTTCAACCCCAAAATATTAATTTTTTTTTATCATTTTCAGCTACCCCTACTCTGTCATTAATCATTCTTCAAATGCTAACTCTCACTCTTCCCTTGGGAATTTGGTCTAAATAAAGAATGAACAAACCACCGACAAGGATACGCCCAACCAAAACCTTTAAAATGCCTGCTTACTGAGGACAAAGTACAGAAGGAATACTGAAGATACAAGTGGCACCAGCTAATTGTTATTTATATTTATTAATCTTTTTAAGAGTGACAAGTCCAAAAGCCCACTCTACAGCATCGCAGGGTCTTTTCTGTTTCAGGAAAAGAACCACAGTGAATAAAGTGAAACTGCAGCTAGTAACTCCTAAAAACCAGTGACCATTAGAAAGAAGCTCATTGCCTTACTTGAAGGTAGTCAAGTCACAAAACAATTAAGAGAGAAAGAAAACCTAGTCCTTGAGGGCATCACGGTCTCTTAAAAACCTGCCATTGATGGACTTTGCATCAGCCTTGAAGTATCTGAGTCATGTGGACATCATGCCCATTTCCTACAACTTCCACATATTTTTCAAGATTTAAAGTGCTGTAGTCTCAAAACCTGAACTCAGAGTGTAATGGTTTTAACATATATTTTACATCTTAATTTGCCATAATAATGTGGCTATAAGCTGCTGTCATTCGCTCCCTTTTTCTGACCTTGGAAATAAAATGTTTAATCTCCATGGGATTTTCCTGGCGAGATATTTTAAATCAGTGCATATGTACATACTTCTCTAGATGTTTTTTCAATTTTCCTAAAATATTCTCATATGTGCAGACATGATGACTAGACATGTTTCAGTGGTGCTTGAAACTTGATACAAGTGGGTAATTTCACCATGTAATTGAACAATATTACAGAAACACACGGCGTTTCCTAGCAACAAAAGGCCTTGGACATCAAGATGGCAGCCAGCAGCTAACATTGCAATTGCCTGACAAAACTTGAAAAGAAATTACTCTGAAGAATGTCCTTCTGCCTCTTGCAGCAGAACCGAGCCGAGATACACGGCTACAGCTCTGACTTTGAAAGGCTTTTCTCACGTGTGTATACTTTGTCATATATATGGTCACAAAGTGTCACATGAGAAAGGACATTTGGGTTCCTTTGGGGGTATTTCTATACTTTGCAGAAGTCACAACAAACCTGGATTTAAAATATGTGTATAATCCTGTCCCCTCGAAGTTTACTTCCACAGAAAATAAAAAGCTTCTTAATGTGCAAAGTAGCTTGTTGATGCAGTGACCCCTTGGGAGGGCATTTCTGGAAGACTGGGCCAGGGGAAAGGTGGCACAAGTCCCGAGAGCCTGGAGAGCAGTGCTGCTCTGTGCTACCAGCTCCAGTGCCAGAGACTGAGAGAACAGGACACAGAGGGACAGAACAACATCATCTCCTCCCTTCTTTCCCTTTTCCTTATTTTTAGTCATTTCCTTATTTTTATTCTCTACCTGCAGTGTTTGGAAAGAGGGAAATCACAAGATTTTTAGTCCAAATTCTTTTTTTGCTTAAGCGTGTTGGCGGCTGCACATTTATCCCAGAGGACTAAGGATAATTAGCCCCTTTATTAGTGCGGGGGGAGGTGACATCTGAGATGGAAGAGCTGACCATCCAGTCTCAAACACAAGCCATCTATTTCTCAGCAGGAAGAGTAAAGCACGGAAGAAGCTACCAACTTGTGAGGCTGCAGTGCTCAATGGCATTCCTGTATTAATTTAACAAAGCCTCCTGCATTTAAGAGTATTGAATCTAGACCCACAGCTCTAAGCAAGATGTTACACAGCTCTGTTGGACCCTTTGAATAACAGCAAAGGGGACTTGGTGGGTACGTGACATCCTTGAGACTTGGGCCTTCCTGTTCATATTTTCCACCGAGTCCCACCTTTCATGTCTAACTCAGTGCCAAGGTTTAGAGCTGGGATGGCCATAAGTCCTTTAACAAGGGACATCAGCACTTCCCACTGTGAATAAACACATTCAAGCTCCCTGGCTTTCAGACAGTGTGATGACATGGTTTCAAAAGATAGTCAGGGGAGACACCTGCCCCTGGACAGATGCTAGAAGCTGTGAACTGATGCACTAGAGTGGTTTTCCCAGGTGATCCCAACAACCCAGGGGGGTTCAAAGCACAGAGGGCATTGAAAACTTTCCTTACACTCTTGCTACGCTCAGAGCTCCCTTCGGTTTAACAACAACATCGGACACTATTCCCTCTTACATCATGACTTCGTTTTTCCATCTGTGGTAGCTAACAGTTGCTTCAACAGAACTGTCAAAACTTGCCTGTCTTCTGAATGAAAAAAAGTCTTGGGCAGAGAAACAAAACCCTTCTAATACAGGACGATGGTTTACTGGTATTTCACTAAAATAGCAACAGTTATTTGCGTGGAGTACATCTGAAACAAATATGTTGGTAGGAAAACGCTGCCTTGCAAAGACCATTCTATTCAATGTTGCCTTTACAGCTCTGGAGGCACTGGCTGCTTTCACAGCCAAGTTTGCCACTGCTATGGAAAACGGGCTGCACACGCAAGCCAGCTGAAGTCATGCACACCGAAAAGGGCTCGGGCTGCTGCTGCTACCACTGTAAAAATGGTATTTGGAAACCGGCTTCTTAGAGAGCTGTATAAGGAATCAAAAATCCATGGTAAGGATGCAGGCTTGATGCCTTCCTTTTTTTTTTTTTTTTTTCAGCCATGACTCATACAAAAAAGCTCTTATCTCAAAATAAAGCATTTCTCCCCCTTACAAAGGCATACAAGCAGGCAGGGCAGAACGGCCTTATATAGCTGGCCTAGTACTGTCCCCTTCACCACTGTATCTGAAGCCCTCCTTGCACTGTACTCCCATAACCTCAACCAATGTGGATGGAGAACTACACCAAAGCCTTTCTGATCCTCAGCTGCAAGGCAGTGGAATGGCCTTCTTGAGCTCATCAGAAGAGTTGCGAGAGAACAGCAGACAGAATCCAAAAAAAGAAAACCACATTAACACTCAATAAGCCAGGCCAGAAATAAATTTGCAATTAATCTGAGGTGACAAGCAATAAATACAAGCTTTTCAGTGTCTAAGCGACCACAGAAGTCTGTTTTCTAAGCAGAACAAGTTAAGACACTTCTACAGATTTGTCCTGCATGTACAGCTGCTTGCTGTCTAACAAGGTTTGAGTGTGGAACTGCAGTTTTCTTCTAGGGAAGACACTGGGTCTCCCTATGATATCCGCTGTCTATTTGAGTAAGATTTGAAAGAATCCAGTGACTATAGGATGGTTTCTGTTATGAGTCAAACAACAATTAAATGCTGGTAGAAAGGAGTATTTCTATTTCAAGAAGTTTCACTGAATTAACTGCTTCAGATTAGACAGTCAGGTCAATTTTTTGCATCTTGATCCTCAAAAGAAATACCCTTTTTCAATCGCACAGTTTAGGTTTTAGCAAAACATGCATACAAATGCTTATGACAAATCCTAAGAGACATTCTCTAAAGTCCTTTTCTAAATGCTTTTTGCTAAATGTTTTATCTACACTGCACACTTCATGACAAGAGGCCTTGTGAAAGTGTTACTACCTCAGGCCATCGGACAAGGCCTAAATGTCAGCAGAGATTTCTGTATAGGTTTTTTTCCGCATGAGTTTTCTCTGCAAGGTAAAAGCAGATTATGGAAGCACCAGACTTGCACCATTTCTCTACTCCAGTTGAATAAAGCAGTATTTATGTTGTAACATAATACCAAATCACCTTCAGATGGTTTTCTTCATCTCAAACCAGTGTTCAAGAACAGCTGACCTCAGATTTAGACAAACCTGAAGAACTTCTGACTACAAGTATTCTATAGTATCTAAAGATTTCATTGCTCAGTTCTCCTCCCTTTTTTTGCTATGTTCCTACAGAGTCCGTTGAGAAAAGATTCTTTCACTTGGCACATAGGAATTTCTAAAGAGTTCTGCAGCATCTTAGGGCTTCAGTGTTTGGGAGAGCTCATTTCTCCTTTCCTATCAGAGCAAGACATCAAATACAGGCAAAAAAAAAGGATTCCAGATGAAGTGCTGGTATTCTGATCTATGACCTTAGGTATGACAATGAAAGGTAGAGAACACATTTGAACATCTCTGTAGATCCCCATCAAAAATGCTGATGCGGAAATTCAGAAAAACAATAAGAAATTCCAAGTAAATGTATTGGAGGTATTAGCAACTGTTTGATACTTCACACATCTTTCTGCGGACACAAAACAAAAATTAAAAAAAAAAATAAATTCACTTACCTTTAAGAAAATGAACCTTTTCAAAATCTTGAAAATTAAGTAACCCCAGTATAAATGCAAGCCTTGAAGGATCAGTAGCTGCCCATTGAATAAAAAATATGCTATGACAGGAGTCGTTGAGTAGTATGTGGGCTGATACAACGTGGCACGAAGAATCCTAAAAAATAAAGGTCACTGTTAGGGTGCAAGATTTATTTTCTATGGTGCTTACAATTATTTCTAATTTCACATTCCAAACCGATTGATTATTTCCACAAACTATAAAAAAAGCTCTGCGAAGATGAGAGATTAATTAACAAGGGTGTTCTTAACTAGATTATACATCTCTATTGAAATATAAACTTCAGAAGATGAGAAATTCGAGTCTTGCATGAAAGTATTCTAAATAAGGTTAGAAAAAATTCCATTTTTTCTAAATCTTGAGCTCTGTGTGGTCTAGATACTATGCAACTCTGTGCTTGTCTACGCTCTTTTTCAAATGTAAATTCTTTCTACTCTGAAATCCAAACTCCAGAGTAAATCCTACAGGCTTTGCAGTAGGGCTTTTTGTTAATTAACATATGTTTTGTCCATCCTCAGACTTCACTACTTCTGTATTATTTGGGGCTTTGAGTCCCTTTAATCTCATCATGTCTCGCTTCCAAGCTCAAGAACTCAAGAACAAGAAACTCAGTGAAGCAGAAAGATTGGAGATCACTTGTATAGTTAATCAAAAAATAACAATAAAGTAAAAGACACATCAGCATTTCTGAAAGAAAATACTACAGGAAATTAAAACCGTGTGTTAATCAGTGTTCAGAATTATTAATTTAACCAGCTTGAGTCTCGAAGGGTTTGTCCACATGCAGGGAGGGGCATGAAGGCAAACTATAGCAAGTCAACGAAACCGTGAATGTGAAACACATTAAACACTTTTTAGAAGCTAAACATGTTAAGCATTAAGCACTAAGCACCCAAGTGGATACTCCAAAGCAGATTAAATCATAACACTCCAAAGTCATGCGAGTATTTAGCAAGTTATGATTTATTTGCATTGACTTCATAAATTAATTGGTTCACCTTAGCTTTTCTGAACGCTCCTCATGTGAGTGAGGCTTGAGGCACTACCCAAGAGCTAGGTAGCAGAAAAGACTCTACAAAAAAAATAACTACAATGATAAAGGAATGACACTGTAACTCTGACTTTGCAGCTACAGCAGGAGGAGTGGAACAAAAGGGAAAATTATTTCTCCTAGTTAAGTAGCTCAATCCCCTTGAAAATGCTCACAGCATTTAACTACTGCTTACAAAAAAACGTGGAAATAATACATAAAAGCCTTTACTTAGGTCAGCATAGTTTCAAAAGGCTCTTTTAAAAAACTATTTTTATTTAAATTTTTGAAGAAAATGACAGGTTTTGTCAACTCTTCTTGCTGGCCTTAAGTAGCCAACAAAAATGAAAGTTCTTCTGCTCTTCAAAGTACAATCCATTCCTTTCCTTTCCCCATCACAACCAATAACCTCGCAATGGAAATGGGAATGACTTAAAAGCCAGTGACTACATTAAATATTGCTTACCAGAAGGGGAACAGGATGATTCTTGTAATGAAGAATGCGATAGAAAAGATGATAAAGAGCATGTTGCAGGTTTTCTCCCAGCGTGCATAATTAAACATTTTGGCTGCCTGCATTGAATAAAAACCATCAAATGTATTACAAATATTCTCCAAAGTAACTTCCTTTCTGCATTTCCATAAACAAAGACTCATCATCCACCTAAGCAAGAATAAAAATTTCCTCCCTGTGACATGTAAAGCAATCATTTTTCTGATACCTAATAAAGCAGTATCAAAACAGATTCTCTGTTTATATTTCTCCTTTCATCTTACAGGAAAGGACTCTGTATCAAAGGCCTAAAGAACAGCTCTCCCATCAAAATATAAAAGTGGCATGAAAACACAAAGTGCTTTTGAAAACAGGTAATCCCTCATTCCTGGAGCAGATTCAAAAGGGGCTGAATCAAAGAGGAGCTGCTGGCCACATCTGCATGCTCAGGAACAGCAGTGACACCTTAACACACTGGCATTCTGGTGCGTGCATGCTATTGAGCCTTCTCTGTGCCGATTCAGCTTCTGTTTTCTCCTCTTGAGAGCTGGAGATCCTAGCCTTGGTCTCTGTCCTAACTAAGGTTATACTGGCTACTTCTCACCTAGCTGAACTCCATCCCTCCATGCTTCATTGAGGAACCACCCTGTGCACCCTTGAATGAAATCAGCTGTTCTCTAGTCTGGACAAAGCTTTAGGTGTCAAGTCCAAATTTTAAACAGCACTTTGATGAACTTTTGAGTGGCAGGGCTGAATTAAGCTAGTCTGGTATCCAGGTTCAGTTTCCATCCGAGTACTGGCCTACCAGTTGTCAGCTCAACTGTTTGTAAGGCCACACAGCTAATTGGACCACAGAGCAGTTCAGGATTAAAAGTAACCCAGAAAAAAATCCTCTTTGTACGCATTTAATCCGGATCAATCCCAACTGCACGACCCCACAATTTCTTATTCCAATACAACTGTGAGAATATCAGGGCCAGAAATGAGCAGAGACAGACAGCAGCCTACAACGTCTGCTTCCGCTGGCACTGCCACCAGAAGAGGCAATGGAACTATGCTCTCAATCCTGGTGTTCTAAACTCAGGGTAACTCTACAGAAGCAAACAGTGTGCATTTGAATTACAAGAGATCCCACAGGAAATCCCTAGGACCACAATGCTGTGTACAGAATAGAATCCATCTTAATCTTAAACATTTCTAAACATTGGTATTTAGTTCAGGGAATGAACTTCCCTTCAGTCCAGGGGAAGAAGCTTTTCTTCTGCCAGCAGATACCTGGGATACCTTGTTCAGGGACAGATTGAGCGTCTCCATCCAGAAATACATAATGTAGATGTACCCCTTGGCTCAACACAGGGCTGTGAAATCTGACAAAATTAAGCCAGTTTGGAGAAGTAGCCAAAATGTTGGCTGTTAAATTTGCTTGAGAATTGCTATCATGACAAGCTATTCACAGGCTAGCCAACTTGGTCTGATTTTAATAGGGAGACTAAGCCAGGAAGGCAGATGTATTTCCAGTCCCTGTTCTGTACTGCAGAACTTCTCTTCTGCTCTTTTCTCATAATGCATCCTCCAACAGAGCATCAGCTTAAATTGTCTAGAAGCTCTTTTTTATCTTACACTTTATGAAGCTGTGTCTGTGTGGGGATAGGAAAGGATCGTATGAAACTTACAGCAAAAAAAGATTAAAGTGTCACTGAACCTGGGCAGCAACGAAAAAAAAAGCCAAACCCAAAACCAAACCCAAACCTCCCTAAAGAAGGAAAACAAAAGATGGAGAGCAGGGTTACCTCGAGCCAGAAATCTGCAGTGTCGTGCACAAATATCACCAGGGTTCCAAGACGCACATAATTGCCACACCAAGAGCCACTCATCAGCCCAATGGCTGCCAAGTGATGAATGACATGAGCCAGAAAGTCCTGTGAAGGAGAGAAGAAAAAAACCCAAAACGGTAGAGCCAAGAAAGTACAGCCCTTGGAGGGTTTTCTTGGGGGTGAAGTGACAAGCAAGAGTTGTCACACGCAGAGATGCCCTGGCAGTGTGTGTGCAGGTGTGCCAGGGACAGACTGATGCTGCCCTCATGTGGCTGTACCAAATCCAGTATCAGGACACTGCTCTTCCTTATAAACCCAGTTCTAGCTCCAAATGAGCACAACCACTTGCCTTCCTTCTGTTGTCGATCCCCAGTGTAAATAAAAGAGACCAGTAAAAAGCAATCTCAGCCATGTAGTACCAATACTGGGACGGCAGCAGAGTCTGTAATAAAGAAAACCACAGTTAACTCTGAGAATAGCAAAAACTGAATGCCAAGTGAAATTACTACTTTTTTCCTTTCCTCACTCCTTTCGCTCCTTTGTTGAGTCCTGCTTAAAAAAAAATTAAACTAAATCCCTGTTCTGGGCTTCATTAAGATGTTCTGGGAGCCAAATATTTTAACCTTTACTCAGACCAAACTTTCCTTTCCTGCAGTTCCTCCCCCACCTCTGAATTTTCACTTTTTTTTTTAATACAGTTTTGTCAGAAAAGTACATGCAGAGAGAGTGCTTCTGCGTTTAATTACAAACAACTGCAAATAAACAAAGCCCTCCATTTTGGTGAACAATTAGCATTTGAAACATTCACACATCCCATGACTGACATGTCAGCTATTTATGCTAAAATCCTGTGCATCTGCTTAGGGCTAGATGCTGATCTTGGCTGCTCCCTTGGTCCAATACATTTCCCAGGTGGTAGGAAGTAGGTTTGGGTATCAGGTCCCAGGAGTAAGAGACTGGGAAAGCTCAGCTTGGGGGGCAGGATTCTTCTTATTTGTGGCACAGGAATAAGAAGGCAGTGTGATAGGCCACAGATTTATAAGAATAGGAGTGAAGGGGCACATAAGAAGCTCTGGCAGGTGGGCAAGAAGGCAGTTTGCTTGGAGTCATCTGTTGCGAAACTATTAGTAAAACGTTTTAGGAAGAAATGAGAGTGTTTTGAGCCTTAAGAACAACCAGAGTATCGAGCAGCAATCCCCAGAGCAAGGGACTTGCACTCCGGATAACTCTCTGCTTAATGCAAAGCACTGTCAGGCCTGCTACAAGCTTTGGGCTTCTGCACTGAAACCCATAACAGAGATAGCATCTCCCGTATGCAACCAGTAACCTGGGATGGGTGGAAATAGTAGCAGTCTGGCTGGAGGGCTGAGCTGCAGCACAGGAGGATGACAGAGAAGTCCTGCAACAGTCATCAGGAGGTACCACAGAAAGGTAAAAGGCTTTGGGTGCTGCACCTCTGTAGGTGGTGCCCATTGGGAGGGAGAAGAGCTTCTGCAGATTACTCCTTTCAGTGGGGAAATACCTGGAATGCCCCCAGGCCAACGGCCAGTGCCAAAAAGCTCACCTGAAATGGATAGCCAACCCACGTCTGCCATATGTCGTAAAACCAAGGCTTCTGGGGAAGACAGACGATTCAGAGACTGAGCAGCTGAGCAACAACAAGTAGTCTTAACTCAACTCTTCAACACTTAAAATTTCTCTTACGTGAAGCAGACTAAGCAGCTATTGTCTCGGTAACTGTTCTCCACCAATTTCTAAAGGGATCTTACATCTCAGATTTATTATATTGGTCCCAGTTTTTCTGGCTTCTTTTCAGGACACCTGAAACTTTCCAGTTCACCATTTCATCATCTAAAGCAGTGGGTGTGTGTTTTATTACTGCAATTACTCAAGATATGTTGCCACAGTGATTAGATTTTGCTGTGTTTACCAGCGACACACACCACTGGTTTATGATGATAAACAGTGTTTGGGGAGAAGAGCCAGACGAATGTGGACACGCTGAGAATTATTCTGCTGCTCAGGAGAAGCATTAATGACACCCCTGGCAGTGCTCACAGAGTTACAAGCAGCACTCTCTCTGTTATTCCCAACTTCTGACTCAGCAGCAACACCTCAATAAATAGCCATGAAATACACCATTGTTGTGACCCCCAGAAGTGCTGCCAAAAAAGGTTTATGGCCTCCTTTGAGAAAAATCATGGCTTCATGATGCATTTGTAGGTGTTAACAAGGCATGTTTGTAAAACCATCTGTGTGACATCTTAAGCTTGCCTTAAAAAAATACTGTTTACTCAAATTATTTTATCACAGAAGTTCAAAAGGTAATCTAAAGATTAAGCCTATTATTTAGATTACATACATCAAAGATCTAAACTTAAAGAGACACTGAAACCAGAGAGTCTTTTCTATGGGCTTCAAGAAGATCTAGAAATCAATCCCGAGTTTGGTAAAAACATAAGAAAATAAAGTCTTCAAAAAAATAAACTTACATCATAGAGAAATATAAATCCAGCAATGGAGGATGTAAGATAGAATGAAAATCGCCAGCTGCAAAATTAAAATGAAAAGAGAAGAACAAAGCATTATATTTTTATATGCATTGTCCCCCGAGCCAGAATTACTGCAAACCTTTGTATATCAGTCTTCACAAACACCCCCTCACGCTACATTAAGGGTTGTCACTTGTTAACTATATCAGAGTTATTAATATTTAAATACTTGAGCTTTGAGTAATAGTATAAATAGTAAATTATTTTACATTATCACAATACAGATATCTTGACTGTGATCACAGCAGTGATTTTTCCAGACAGGCATAAGTTATCAAGAGAATAGGCACGGCAAATGTAATAAATTCCCTAAAAATTCATCTTTGATAACACCAACCTTTCCTGCTGTGTCAATCAGAATATTCACACTGAACTAAGAACATATCACGGTTCCCTATCTCTAGGTCTTTGAACCATGTGATCTGATCAATCACTGTGAATGCTGTGAGCACCAACAGTGACTTGTTTCAGTTGCTGGGTTAATGCCTTTTGATCTCTCAACAGCGACCGTTGCAAACAGGGGAGCCCTATGAAACTTCAAGGACAACTACTGGATTAGTTTGTGTTTTACTACAGAGCTCTGAATTAACCCTAAGCCTCAATCCCTGACTAGGTGTGCCAGCATTTTGCTTGATCTAAGCTTTCTGTGGCTTAAATGGATATTCAAAGGAGATAAAACTTCCAGGTTTTCACCACCGATCTGTTATGTCAGCAAAGGGAAAAAAGCTCTTGTGTATCTTAGCAAACTATGCTGTTGCTTGTATATGTCAGAGCAGGATGCTGTGATTTGGAGCCAGCAATCAGCGTGGTAATGACTCTGGAGCCTGCGTGGGAGGTATTGTTTCTGGGACCGGGTGCGGCTGGAGACTCAGCAGGAGCGTTCCCACTCCCACCTCTACAGGTGATGGAAAACTTCTTCCTTTCCACTCTTCCCCTTGGCAGCAACAAGCCTGACCTTTCCCAGAGCAGCTTGTCAAGATCAGTTGGAAAACACTATGGGATTTCACATGCTAAGAAAGGTTGTGATCACAGGGATAGGCACATGGCCTGAATCCTGGTGAGAACATTTTATAGAACAAGAGGTATGCTGGAAGAGAACAAGAAACAGCCTCCCAAAAAACCTACATTTGCTAAAAAGAAGGAGAGAAAGCCTTAAGAACAACACTGTACTGACAGACAGAGAGATGTACGAAAGAGACTGTGGTCTTTGGCAAACACTAACGAAGTGCCATAGGACAGAAGATGACGAGAACCCACCTGGTAAAAGGGGCTTCTTCTTTCTAAGCCCTACATTACCTGGGGGCTGATATCCCAGGTGAAAAAATGAGATGTTCAAAGACTGAGACAGCATTTTATAAGAAAAACAAACAAAAGACGAGGACATGGAATGGCATTAGCTAGACAAGATCTGTCTCACGTCTTTGGAAGAAGTCAAGAAAACAATTATAAAATTGCTACTCAATACACTGGTAATAAATAATTGTTTTACTTTTCAACTTTAAAGCATCTTTCCTGAGGTGATTTAAAAATAACACTTCAGAACAGCCACTGCACGTGAAGAAAAAAATCCAAAGGTACATGGTGGAAATTAGGAGAGCACAGAGAAGGAGTGAAACCCACAAGTAACAGCTGGCTCAGAGTTAACCAACAGATGCTAGGAAAAACACCACCGTGGCACAGGACAGACTCCACACACGGGCTGATTCTGCCCTCATGCCTCCTGATTCAAGCAAGGGCTGTGTGCACAGTCCAGTGGATATAGCCGGACTGATTCTGTGTTGATTGTAAAGTGTAAGCAGTGTTCTGAATCAGATGCAAAGCCCAGAGCACCTGATCAGATTGTGCCATTAGTCCCCAGCCCTACAAGTATATATTGAACAGCTTGGCAACAAACACTCAGTGCTTCGGATCAATTCATTACGCGTGCAAGGCTGCCAGAGCACTACCTCACCCTGCATTTAGCCAAGCCTCCTTATGAATTTGGGGTGCAAAACCTCAAGTGAAACTCATCCAAATGCACCAAATTTTATCCAAGTGCCTTTTAAGCTCTGAAGCCAGCCACCAGGGAGGGCACTGAACAACAGCCATGCAAAAGGATTTTCTGATTTAACTTCAGGACTCTCTTCTCTTCACCTGAGTCTAACAAAAAAAGAATATAGCAGGGGAAGTTAAAGGCTGGTAAGTCTTAAGGCAGGGAAGGTTTCATGCAAAGGGCTTTCCACACCCTGGTGTTGCTTAACTAGGAGCACTAATAGCTTAAGTATGGTTCAGATCTGGCTCATCAGATTTTCCTTGTGATTCAAAAAAATGATCCTGGAGATTGCAGGCTTTCAAAAAATTCATAATGCTCATAAAACTGACTATTAGCATGGGGTAACTCTGCTCCTCATTTATTGCTTTGAGAATTATATCCAATTAAATTCCCTGACAAAGAACAGAGCAAAGTTCACAGAATTGTACAGGAGAAACCTGTTTGCTCCATTCTCACTCTGCCAAGCAAGTTTTCATGTCAGTCTTTGGCTGTGTATTACTAGAGACATGCATCCGTGGCAGGCAGGTCTTTTCTCAATAACAGGAAGTCTTATTGTCACTTGGAAAACAAAGTTAACTGATCCACACAACAACAGCAGAAATAAATGACAGATGTCAGTTTTGCCAGGGGAGTCTACTCAACTCAGGCTTTAGAAAGATATCTCTATCAACTGGGTTTATGCCCAACAGAGGACATCATCGAATCATTATCATATTGACTCATACTGAAAATAATCTTGATACTCAACTCTGAGTTTTGCAGTTGTACTTTTAACCCTCATTCCTTAAACTAATCAACGCTAAAAGAGGTTAAATAACAATCATGTGAATTTTTGCCATTTTAATTCTGCTAGTCAAAATGCGAATGCACAGGACATTAGGAAAGTGTTTTACACTGGTCCTGTTCCTCTCAGTGTCCAAAGGGGATGAGCTATAGAAGTACAGCCACGTCCATTCAGGGATTTGCAGTTTCTATGAGATTTTGGATAACACAGGAAGCGTTAAATAATTAAACATTTAAAGTATGGGGAAGTACTCTCATATTTGTGAAAAAGCAGACTCTTGAATGCTTTTCCAGTTTTCAATCATATGCAGGAGGTTTTGACACTTTTTTACATATACATCATTACTACTCAAAATTGCTCAGTGGCCCACACTCACTCATCAGCATATTAGAGCTCACGTCTTGCACAGCACCCCACGTTTAAGCTGTGACCGCTATCATTTCGATTGGATGCCGTAAGTCCTGCTCTTGAACTGATTTCTGTACATGTAATAGCATCCCAAAGCAACAGCATGGGTACCTACGTGAACAAGAGTAAGCATTTTTCTTCCCTTAGGATTACTGGCAAACAGAAAAGTAGTTTCCTACTCTCATTCTGTTTTCATTAAGCACTATGTAGCAGGAGCCATTATTATACAATGTAGAAAACTATTTAATAGTCTTAAGTTTGTTTTTTTTTCCAGGAGAAACTGTTAACCTAATCTTTTAAAGTCACACCATTTGCAGAAATGTTACTAGATGCTTTCCATTTGTTTGTGTACGCACAAACAAAACCCCTTATCAAGACAGACACAGTTTTCCAGAAGTCAGTCCCCCCCATAAAAGGCACCTAAGGGCCTCAATAAATTTATTCATTTTTTTTCCTCTCCAAAAGAGTAAACCCCATAATAATCAAAAGCATTGTCTTTTCTTACAAAGCTTCCTGGAATTTCCGAAGCACTGTCGGGATCTCGAGGTTTCGCCGTCTCCTAAACCACTTTTCCACCAAACGGACAGTACAGTTGCATTTTTTGGCAAGGCCTTGAATATCTGACTGCAAAGAGACCAGTGTTAGCAACAAGACTGACTCCAATGTCATTTACATTTATTTTGTAGTTCACAGATCAGCTTCCCATTGCTTTGAGGTCTTCATCTAAAAAGAATGCCAATATTAACTACCTGTGGGGGATGTACCTTGCAGGTACAAAAAGCCTTCCTGCTTTAATTTTTTTTACCTCTCTCGTTTAATTTTCAAGTGACAATCACAAAAACCCTGGAGTTTTGACACACTAATTTTTATAAATAAAGCAAGGGTGAAATCTAGAGATCTGCAAACTGTGCTATTATCTTTCTGGGGGCTTCTGACAGTCTCAATGATGTAACTTCTATAGCTAAGCAAAAGGCTGTGCTGGAGAGGGAAGTGCCACGTATCAACGCACATGGGCACAGTATCCAATACATTACCTAATATTAAATTAATTGTTAGATTATATTTAAATGAGTCTCACAGGTGAGACATGGACTTGGAATTAAGGTGATCTGAGCTCTGTTCTAAAATTCAATGTCCTTCTGTGGTACAGGGCAAGTCAGTTAATCTTACTGAGCAAAAGCCAGACTGCCTCCTTTTGACACCTAAAAATAGCTCAGGACTAAAGCACTGCCTGGAAATGGTTCTAGCCCAAGGGCAGCAGTCAGGTGCCTGCTTTACACACGCTCTGCCATGCAGCCCTGCTAGCATGTGCTAAGCACAAGGCAGTGCGACTCTGGCATTTCGGGGTGCTCTGTGCAGCAGCCTGTAAGCTTCCCTCTCTCCTCCAACCCAAGGTGAGGAAAGTGTGGGCTGACCTCCCCTGGGGCTGCATCATAAGAGGAGGCAGCATCTGACTCATCCCTGGGGAAGCTCTTTCCCCGCAAGGCTAGTATGCAAATAGTGGGTGGCAGCAGCTCAGCCTCCACCAAGGTAAGCCCAGTTCAATTAGCGTCCTACCCCCAGAGAAAGCTCTGGTATGTGAGCAAAGGCACCTCCGCTGCCGGGGAGGGCAGGAGTGTAGACAGTCTCTGTGTGCAGCCCATCCTGCTGGCTGGGGAGTTCTCAACTTGCCGCGCAGGAATAATGACTTTGTTTTGACAGATGATGGAGCCCAGATGCCCCTAATCACCAGCCAGACCTTGGCACGCTCTCTCAGGCACGCTGGTCCCCGAGCTGGACACCTAAAGAAGGCAGCCTGAATCCTTCCCATACACTGCTGATTATAACACATGCTGGGCTTCCTTTCAGAGATTAATTGTCAAACTGTATTCATGAAAAACGAAGGTGTGATAAAGAAATCAGGGTACTTGCCCAGATAGAGAAGAGCTCATATACGAGCACGAATACTCTTATTCCTGACAATACCGGGCAAAAGATACACTAAGAGAACAACAAGTTTGAGAGAGAAGGTGAAGTTCCATGTATTGATAGTTATCAGTATCCCTCATTAGTAGAAAGCTCCCCCCCCAGAAAAAAAACCCCAAAACAAAACAGTGTAGGAACACTGCAATTGTTTGGTAACTGTAGTTAGGCAAGTGAACTTTGAGGCTACAGTCAAAAAGTACCTGTTTCCCATCAACAATCAAGTTGCTTCATTTCTTTCAGAGGGTAAACATTGGCTTTTTTTTCCCCTCCCCTCTTGTTCAATTTTAAAAACAAACAAGAAGGTAACAAAGTTTGCTTTTCTTTCTCACATAAGCCAGGATTAAGTATGCAGCAATATAATGGATCAAAAGGCTTCCATGCGAGCATTCCAATATTATTGCTTGCAATAAATATGATACCACTTTCCAACAACAGATGTCAGCTGATGCTTTCTCCAGGCAGAATGAGTTAAAGATGGAACATGGATCTTCACTGGAAATATTATTAACAGTCTGACCTAGAACAGCATGCCAGAAAATTCAACATCTTAAACATATTTTCTGTTTTGGATGCCGTATAACCTAGTCAGCAGAACAGAAACAACCACCCAAATAAATTAAGTCATCTGTCAATCAGCTGGAACTCATCCCATGATGTCATTGCTGATAGCTGATTGAAACAGCAAGACTTGAGATTTTCCAAAACCAAAACTAGTTGAAAAGAATGAGAATCCTTACTTGGGATGGATGTTTTGAGCACTCCCGGAAATAACTCTCTAGAACAGGATTAGGCTGTGGCTTCACACGTCTTACATTCTTTATACCTAAGGCTTTTGCTAGAGGTATAGCAACATATCTGCAAAGACAAACCATGAAAAACTTCAGAAATACAACACAGTTACAAGACTTTAGCTATTCGCCTGATGGGATATGAAAAACATAAATCTGAAGCAATTTAATCTGCCATAGGATATGGCAGTGCAGTGTGAGCGGAAGGAATCTCCCTCTCAGTAATCCCAAGAGAGAACCACAGCATATTCGCAGTTATGCCAAAAAACAGACCCAAGGACTCAAGGTTGTGGTCATGAATGCTACAAAACTAAAGGAAAGATCCTCATTTTTGTGTCCTTGTGTTTTTCAGGGACATATTGGAGTTAAGCAACAGTTATGGGAGAGTGAAACAAGAACAGATGTTCTCTCCATGTGAGCTGGAAGATTGCTACTGGGATACTTTCTCTGAGTGGAAGACGGTCACTTAGGACATTGCTTCACCCAGCTACTCCTGCCCAGGACACTGGACTCAGCTTGTGGCACACAGCAACACCCCCAGAGACCGAAGGCTTCTCTTTCTCTTCCATTTTCCAACATAAGTGGCTGCAGAACACGTCAAATGCTTCACTCTTCTACTTGGGCAGGCTTTTCTGAGAAAGCCGCCCTCACTGCTGCTGAGAGCAGCAGCTGAGTCCTTACTACTCCTAGCAGCGGTCAGTTTTCCTCATTCGCAGGCAGATTCACTGCAGGCCAGATGTGTGGGCTAATTATTCACACGAGCAATTTCCAATAGCAGTACAGTGAGACACACAGTTGGGCAAGCATTTACTCAGGAGACACTGTGAATGGTTATAAACATATGATCCAAATTACTTTTGATCTTTAACATGAATGATCTTATCTGGTTCTGTTTAAAGCCTGTCCAACTTACGACATTCCAAATTTCCTCATTCTATCCTGAAATAATTATAAAAAACTACTAATCACATTCATGGGGGGGGTGGGAGTCAAGCAAAAAAGGCACAAATAAATAAGTCCATGCATTGCAAATCTTAATATATTTGTAGCTTTCTTCTGTGAAGCCAACCTCTGACTGTCCCCTAAGATTCCAGCTGCAGAAGCAATCCATCCTTCCGTGCCAAAGTGAGGAAAAAAGGAATCAGCATTACTAGATCTGCATAAAATGTTCACATGAAACTTTGAGATCCCTCCAGTCTGTCTAGTTTTGCTACAACTAGACACCTGGGATCTATCAGCTTCACACAAATGTTCTCATGGAGGACCAAATGAAAGGAGAGTTTTGGTTTGGAGGACGAATAACTCTACCCCTCCACCACAGGAGAAAAACCAAAAGGAAATCTAAATGGTTTTCTATTAATTGTACCTCTAGTGAAAGGAATTAATTAGAATTAGCCAAACGTTGTCCTAGAAAAGCAGGATAGAAATTTTTTCCTTCTAGATTGGATAACAGCCACATGTTCCCAACAAAGTGTTTCCCAATTTTTCACCTACCTTCTTATCTGTACTAGATCTTTCTAGCAAACCACCAACTAATCCTGTTTTAGGAGAGCATGAGAACATTGCTCTAAAGAGATCTTCTTTTTCAAAAATTTTTAGGATTAATAAGGATTAACATTAGCAAAAACTTGCACTGTTGTTTCTTACCTTTCACTGAAGAATCGGATAATCAGCAATACAAAAGCATATGGTATCGTGGCATATAACTGATGTGGTTTGGGAAAGACAAGTCCATCACGGTCTACAAAATGTGCCCATGTGACATTGATAGGCATCCAGATATTCTCCCACCAGAACCAGCTGTTGAGTGTCTTTAATATGTGTGCCATGCTAAGAATAAAGAGATAATTTGAAATTAATCCAGATATATTAAAATGT
Source organism: Megaceryle torquata (assembly GCA_024611175.1). Classification (NCBI taxonomy): domain Eukaryota; kingdom Metazoa; phylum Chordata; class Aves; order Coraciiformes; family Cerylidae; genus Megaceryle; species Megaceryle torquata. Next base: position 54,757 of record JANIJG010004706.1, on the reverse strand, counting down.
ATTAAATAAAACATACTGAACCTTGTATAGAACAGCAGTTCCCAGCTGGCAAGACTTTTCCTAAAGGTAAAGTACAAGCAGCAGATGAGGTGGGGTTCCCAAAAGAACAATCTGTCCTGGCTTCCATGGGTTGCACTTGGATTGCAGATCCAAGAGGGATACTCTACAGGGTGCAGAGATACTTGGGTGTCCCCAGACTAAACCAATGGCAAAGAGACCTTGCCAGTGAAGGCAGCTTTCTCAGAGAAAAAAAAAAAACCCAAAACAAACCAACAACTTACAGGAAGTTGAAACCCCCTCAATTTAGAGTTTGCAGGTGGGATTATAATCCAACACAAGATAAAATAATAGAGCTATATTTTGAGCTGTTATAGACCAATGCAGGGCCTTTGAAATCTGCAGGGGGGATGTAATTTGCTGTCTCATTTCAGTTACTCACACTAGACCACTTAGTGCCTGGTCAAATCTTTTGCAATAAACATTTGTAATCTATCCTATCGATACACAAAAGATACTGAAGAGAACTGATCTTCCTCAGGCTGCTTTGTTAAATTAAATATAAGTGGGTGGGAGAGTATCCAGGAGGTGACTCAGTTCTGTAATAATTAAGACATTTAGCTGTTAAATTACTGCTGCTTAATGTGCTAATGGCAATATACACCTTGATCTTGATTTTGCAAATACCTGCACATAGGACCAAGTACAAAGGTTACAGTGCACAGGGAGCTTTGGGGAGGATTTGCAGGAATTACTAGGATTTAACTGGGACTGAATCCTAGACTAGAACAACAACAACAAAAAAAACAGTTCCTGAAAGAAGAAAGTTGTCACTTAAACCAAAACATTTTCTTCTTGTAAACGTCTCGTTTTTAACCTTTACATCTTACATTATGTGTTTAGAAATTTCTGTTATCCCTCATTTAGTCCTGAGGACTTTACAGTACAAACATGTTGTATATCCTATAAAAATATTCCAAAATTAAATAAAAATAGAAGTCACTATAATGTTTTCCATGAGGCTGAAATCAGTAATTTTTCTATAATTTCTAGGAGTTAGAAATTTAAATAACTTTTTCCATACTAACATGTCCTCTAAACCAGGAAAAAACATGAGGAACTGATTCACTGAACCACAATTTTAATGAGAAAACAGCTGAGCTGGGAGAATTTCAACAGACTCTTCTTCTAGCATCAGATGTCCCATCAAAAGATCTCACAGAGATATGGCAGGATCAAGTGATAAGATCAAATCACGCTGAGGACAGACAGTAGTTCAGGCCCTTTCACCTTCCTCCCTATTTGAGCAGGGGCCACACGACTTGAGTTTTGACTGCAGCCACCCGTGCTGGATCAGGACACCACAGCTTTCCGCATTCGGATGCGGCCGACTCCGGAGCCCACTTTAAGCAGCAGTTAAACGAACCATCGCTGTGAGCCACACTGGGCTGTTTCCACTAAGCTGAAACCTTGCAGCAGGTTTGTGAAACAGTGACTTGTACCCATCAAGCAGAGCTGTGTTGATACCATGAATCAATTTATTGGCCAAGCACAGTAGTCAGTATTGAAATATTAATAACCCAGACATTTAATCTTTTTAAAGGCCAAAAGGGGACGGTAAAAAGCTACTGAAAGAATTGTGTGTCTATAAGCAAAAAAAAATAAAGGAGGGAAAAATCATAATTGTTCCTGTACTGAGACTTTATATGCCATGTTTCAGCCTAGAGCCATTTTTTACTGCTGCATTATAAACTCCTGGAAGTAGGGATTTATAATGGGGCTGCTAACAGCCCCTTAACTACGGCGAGCAGGCGCCATGATAATGAAGCAGAGCTTTGAAACATGACATATTAGGTCAGACAGAAAGGCTTGCAAACCACCCTAGAAGACCAGGAGAGAGACTCATTACACAGTTCTGCTTCCTCATATATCTGTATTTTTAAGCTAGACTGTGCTTTGCAAAGTATCACTAACTGTAATAAAAACCAGGCCGATCTATTGTAACACAGTGGAAAGAGCATTAACAGTCAGATTATGGCGAGATGGGTTGTGACTGAATATGCACCCAAAACATTTAAACTCTAGGAAAGCCCAGCAGAGCAGATTTTCATACTGGATTCTTGGGATCTCGCTAATTCATGTTTTCCTTCCACACACAGATGCCTTACCCTATGACTGCCTTTTCAGGCTTACACTAGTTAATGTGCCTCTATTAAACTAAGCTCATAAGCACATGCTTAATCCTAAAATTTAAGGAAATTCTGGGATTTGGAGTCTGATCCACAGATTTCATCAGAAATCCTTCCTCAGAAACACTGAATAGACACAGAAAAGCAGGATCTCTGAAACTTTCTTTTGTAATCCCCTTGATTCATATCAGGTTTTGCCTGGCACAGAGGGCATTGGACCATGCCTGATGAACATTGTCCAGGTAATTCTAAGAAAACTGTATTGATGAGATTCCACATCTGTCTGCAGCCTATTCTTATGTTTCATTACCCTTAAACTGGATGTTCACCCTACATCCAAGCAGCAAATCAGGCCGTTCCCTGGGTAATCTTGAAGATTTCCATCTTCATAATAGCAGCTGTTTAAGTAGTTGGGCTGATTTCCTGTCTCCTTTCAGCTTCATCTTACACATCATGAGGTTCCTAGAACACCTGGAAAGTGAAGAAGCCCTTCCAAACGCACCTGGGCAGCAGCAACCTGAGCTTTTTACAGCTCTTCTTTCTGCCTTGTTGATTCTTAAAAGGATGGCAGCTGTAGCTGTGTGAATAAGTAGTTTTATACCTCCTTCAGTCATGGAGATCTTGAAACATATAGGAACTCCAGAAACACTGTCATACACATCATCATGTAGAAGAAAGGTTCTCTTCTCCTTTACTACAAGCAAGCTGTGGCCCTTTCAACTTGCTGAGAAATATCCCACGAAACTCACATGTACTTTGCATGCTTTTCTGTATGAAAAGGAAGCTGATACCTGACAGAAGTCTCCATCTCAGGAAGCACTGCTCAAGGCAAATTAACTGGGAAGAGCTCGGTGCCAGCTTTATCATCTCCTTCTCCACAGATATACACTTACTACTTCCCAGAAACCTTGATTAAAATCAGTATTGGAACTCAATTACACTTTCAAAGATGAACTCATCCATTATCCCATCCCCTCTGCCAAAAAGGTTCTTTCAGTGCTCCCACAGCATCACCAGTACAAATAATCCAGCTCTATGGTTTACTCACCACATCTACAGCAACCACTCTCCCTCCCAAAGGCCAATCCTCATTATCAGCTTTCTCCACACTGACTTGACCACTTCATTCTAAATTATTTACTTTGAATCCTTTTGACCCTAAACAACAGCTGTGTAAGTGACATAAGAAAAGGGCAGCATATGGAGGAAAGAAGACATAGAAAGCACACAGGTCATTTGTCTCTGGAAAGCTTTGTCAGTTAGAAAAAAACATAGCTGCCATTTGCTAATCTCTCCTCCTTCCGACTACCAGCTGCCTGGCACAACTGGGGCAGAGGGACTTCTCTGAACCCTTAATCCCACATCTGTGCAATTCCACAGGCAGAGGCTGAATGGCCAGAGAGTGCAAATTCTGCTCTCAGACCCCATTGCTGGTGCCAGGGGAAACAAAGTTTTCCTGTTATTGTTTGCATGCTACTTTTTCTGGGAACAACTTTTCCCTCCCAAGGGCTAATTTTCTGTCATATTACACAGAGACCAGCCTCAAGCACTTGTATATATTTTAAATGATGTTTTCTATACTGGTTTGGGTATTAACCCAAAGATTTTTGGCAGCTTGTTAAATCCTAACAGGTTAGGTAGGTCAGTGACCCTTTGGCCATAGAATCTTACACTGGGAACACCTCTTGTAAGTGCTCCTGTGAATGAGAAAGGGAAGGCATCCACCATAGGTCCTCTGGTGGGAGGGACCTTTCCACTGTCCCTTCTGCCACCCAGGGCCTGTGCGCAGTGATGGTGAAGTAGAAGGGCCCCAAATCTGTGTGGGAAATGGGAGAACCAGTTTCTTATCACTCGGATGCACGGATCATGTTTTGCAACAGGCTTATTTAACAACTGCTGAGAAATTTTCACCTCTGAGAAGCCATATGACTGCAGTCCTTGGGACTCAGGTTCATTTCTGCAGTACATCAATGTAAAACTAGAGGACACTTAATTTTGTCAGGAGCTCATTACCACATGAAGGTTCCAGTGTAACCACAAGTGGTGGCAACCAGTCTGAGCGTTGGGACCAGGCTATAGATACTGGATTTCAAAGGCAGCTGATCTTTTTACTTTGCATAAACTGTCCCAAATTGTTATTCTTCTCTCACACTCACTTCTAAAGAACGCAAAGGCCCAGCTTGTTCTGATTTGGAACCAGCTCTAACAACAAGTTTGAAAGCTTATCCAGCCTGAACCTCCTACTGCTAAGAGTTCTGAGCTCAGAACTTTTTTCCCCTTACAGCTTGCTGTTACAAGCTATAACAGCAAGCAGGAGTGAGAAATTACCCTTAATCTGCCCAACCCAGGGTGAAAAAACCCTGCTTCTGCCCAGATTCCTACCCACACACTAGCACTGCCAATATTATTTTAATTGACAAAACTGGAGGTAGGAAAGCGTCAAACTGTCAGTCTAACAATAAAACAAAGATATCTTGGAAAACTGGAAATTTCCCCTGCATCTTGGAAATTAAATACTCCAACTAAAGAAAGCTAATCAGCCCCTTGCTAAGGAAGGATCTCCTCTGTAGCCTAATCCAGTTCTAAATAGGCTAGTGCAAAACAGGAAAATCAGGACTGATTACTTCAGGAACTGTATCATTTATAATTAAAGGTAAGCCTACACAGTTGGGAAGTACCAGTGTGAAGTTTCTTTCAAAGCTCTGTCCCTTGGATCCTTGGTATATCCAATAATAATAATAATAAAAAAAAGTCTCATACTTTCAATGCCATTAAGCATAAAAGGGCAAATTTTGGTTTGACAAAAGCTACATGGCTATAGATTGAAAAACAAATTCAGGAGCTGCTTTGAGATGGAATTTCTGGCAGTCTGGGGAATGAAAAAGAGCCAAAGCTTTTTGTTCTCCACACTAAAAAACTCCTGCTTACAAAAAGGGCATTTCCAAAAACAGAACTAAGAGAAGGCAATATCCAGGTATGTGTTAGGAGGATTTCCTACCCTTATTCACTGAATAAATTAGAAAACCCAGCGGATCACTAACACAAACTTGCACGTGAAAGAAGCTTTAATTTTTCTAAGCATCTTACTGGACTGTCTACTTGGTGTGACTCCAAAGGTGTAACAGGGAAATAATGAAACCAGCAAAAATAACATAATTCTCCCGCTTCTCACATCATTTGGTAGGACTGGTAAAGCTGGTGCAGTGACTGCTGGGAAAAATCAAGTCTCCCAGATACCGAGAGAGATAGAAAAACTGTTCCAGGCTGTTAGTCATCAACATTAAACTGAAATGGTTTAAAAGAGTAAATAAAGATCAGATCCCTCATATCACAGGTTTTGGTTTTGCTTAAGACTAAGCAAATATATGCAACTGTGTTCTGATAAAAATAGATAGCACGTTGTCTAGAGAATCCCCACTGTGATCCCCAGCATGAACCAAGTGAAAAAAAAATATGGGACCTACAGTTTGCTGCTAACAGTTATGCAACCTTCTTCCTACCAAGGATAGCAGAAGCACTACCTAAGAGATGTCTTAAAAGAGAAATAAAAATCCCAATACTACAGAAAAGTAAGTTTTAATAAAATTCCCAAAACACCTACAATCCCTAACTTATAAATGGTTTAGTATTTGTGCAAGTGTTGATAGTTTATATTGTGCCATACAGTCCTTCAACCAAACATCAGCTGCTTTATACATCTTCTGGACATACCCACAACTTGCAAGTCTGAGGAATCTCAGGATGTGACAGCAGATTAGCTTCTTCGTTAATAATTTTCTGTGATAAAAAAAAATATTAGTCCCTCTAGGAAATAGGAGCAAGCCTGACCTCCCTGTTTTCTTCCACACAAACCCAGTCATTCAGGCATCAGCTGTTAGTTGTAAGTATCTGCCAGCTGAAGACAGTGCTTGCTCCTGCAGTTCTTGGCACCACTTTCTGCATTTGATCGAGCTGCGTTTCACACCTAATCAGCATAAAGGGTTTGAGCTACAGCTTATTGAAGAAAGACCTGAATGAAGGACACCGAATTCACGCTACCACCTCTTTGCATCTTGTCTTTTCTCATCTTGTTTGTCCAAATAGGAAAACACGATTCCAGTTAAATTCCACACAGCCTGAGGCACAGCGAGAATGACATCCTACCAAGCCTACCCATACAGCCAGTGGCAGCCCAGAATAAAAAAGTTGCTGGACTTAGAGGTCCTTATGATGAAACACTGAAACAGTGCACACACATAAACCAGCTGATTTAAGACCGCTATGAGACTTTAACTTCAAATTTACTCCCTAGCTTGTACAAATCCCAACTGTAAACAGTTGAAGTGGCTATTTATAGGGTAATTAGAGTATTTTACTTCTTTTACTATTCTATCACATTACCTTGTAACTTAGTTATTATATTTTAGCAGGCTAAACCAACACTTTAAATAAATCTCAGTTAAGGTGGCAAGTGAGTTTTATATTTTTCCTTGCTCTCTGTGGAAAGAAAAAAAATTTAAAAAAAAGAAAAAAATCAGAGAACCAGACCTGCTTGAAATAATTCATTTTCTGGGTGAAAGTTACCATGCCCCCTCTATTTGAAGGTAAATCATTTTTTCAGTAGCTAAAATGGTTTTAGCTGATCACAGGCAGCCAAGAAGTGAAATACAGCTGTCACACTGTACTGGTAGAGTGCAAACTATATGTGCTTTTAAGCTCTAAAAAAAAAAAAAAAAAAAAAAATCCACAACAGTGATAAGAGATGGATAGAGAGCTATGAAATGACTCAATTATCTCTATAGTTTTGAGGTACAAAAATAGTTCTTTTGAAGAAAACAAACCAATCAACCAAATCCTATGCAACCTGCAGGTTCTTAATAGATGCTTAATTCATAATAAGTCTGAACAGACCTAAGGGAACAATGCCCCTGGCTTCAAGAACTCCTTAACACTTGTCAGAATGTAAGGAAAAAAATCTTTTTAAGTATGACACATTCTTTGAATTATTGCTCGAGGCAAGATGCAAAAATGATTATTTTTTGTCACTTATCAAAATTTTACTTGAAATAAAAACCTCAAGTTTAACTTAAAATGTTAAGGTATACAATGGAAATTTTACCAGAGTTGTTTGCTGTCTTCATCACTTATTTAAGATGAAAATTAAGGGCAGAGAACAGAGCAGAGTACAGGTACACAGTGGCTGGGAAAAGCACATTATTAGAAGCACAACAGTACCACAAGACATGTGAAGACAGAAGAATAGTAAGGAACTAGACAGAGGACCTGAGGGTGCAGAGGCAAAGGTTGCTGACTTCTCCACCTGCACAGTGATGACTCAAGGTTTTAATTTAGCCTTTTGTAGGCAGGGAAAGGGACAGAGCTGATGCATTTGCACTCTGGGAAACTGCCCTATTGGCAGCTTCCTGAAACAGTGGCTCAAGCTTAGACATTGACTTAATCTCTACAGCACCCTGAACCAGCAATTAAACCAAGTCTGTTGTGCTTGACTGTTCCCAGTTCTCTCCTGTGGGTTATCCCCTTCTTTGCAGATTAACCTGCCCAAATATTCTCCACCCACAAAGCCAGCTAGAGGAGGAACCAGAACACAACTGGTGTTTCATTATTTCAGCCACTGTTTGGCATCCTCTTCACATCCTAACAAAGAAAGATGCAAGAGAGATTTTTAGGCTCAAAATGTACCAGCACAGCCTCTTCATCAACAGCAGCACCCCAGCTGAAGATGTGACCCAAGCTCAGAAGCTAGCGAAAAATAGGAATAGATCACAAAGAGTAAGTGGAAAAAATGAACAGGGTTCCTCTACCTGAATGTTACAGCATTGCTATGACAAACCCCTTTCTGGCAGCTTGCTTAGATGTGTAATTTATAGCACTAGCTTCCTTAGATCTTCAACAGCTAAGTCTTACCAAAAAAAAAAATTAATTTCTTACAGAATGTTTTTTTCCTTGGCATTTTACAGAACAAAGTTACAACTAGCTTCTTCGAGCCACTTAAATTCATGGGTCTTTTTTTCACATAATCCCATTTACATCATTAGCTAACATTATTTTTCCTGTTAATGCATTTTCCTCCTAGTTCAGAAAGAAGTACTCTTACAGGCACTTAATAGAATAATGATACAAGAAGTAGAAAAGCAAAATTACTACTGTAACCTGTACTACTTTTCTCTAAAATAAGTAGCAGTTCTCATAGGCTGGAATACTTAGTGGCAACATTTGAAATCTCATTAACACCTATTCCACTCTTTAATCCAAAGAGTATCATAAGAGTTACTCTTATTTTACCTTGTAAAACAGACAATGCTAGAGACCAGCACATGCTGACAATTGAGACCACAGTCTGATGGAGGGAAGGGAGGGAAAAAAACCCAACAAACCCAGAACGGGGAAAAAAAATGGAAAGAAAAAGAATTCCTACCTTTATGATGTTGCAGTCAAAAGGAACATAAGCACATTAGCAGGGAAGAAGCATTACACTCGCTACTTTGTCAAAGGTAAACACGCCCTATCTACAGAAGTCTTTCAAATTCTTCAGAGACCCACCCAGCAAAGCTGCAGTTCAAGATTTCTGACTGAGGGCAATCCTGACGTTGTAGGTAGCTACTCAGTGAAACTCAGGAGTAGTAATGCCAAGTGCCTTCCCTTGTGCTTGTTTCAACACAGGAGATGAAGAAATGTTTGAAGTCACGTGGTATTTTGTTGCCACAATGAGAATTAGTCTCAACCTATATTGCTCTATACACGCACGGGAGGATGCTGTGCCTGCTGACTGCGCGGAAAAGGAAATGCCAAATGCATCGCTTCACACTGACAGTTCTTGAGATGCATTAATAGGTGAAATAGGAGTTTCCAAGTAAAGTTAGAGAAAGGTTTCTGCTCCTATTGAGCAGCCTCGATCAACTAAATACTTTTCAGTATGTGTTCCTCCAAAGACATAAAGTGGATTAAATTCCTAAAGCAGAGGGAAACACACACTGAGTGCATGTTTGATTAGAGATACCATACAAACAACATGAATATTACTTAATCCTATGTAATTTTTTTTTATTTTCTTTCTTTTTTTTTTTTTTTTAATTCCATGACTAAGGAATAAGGCTGAAAGTCCTTCCTTCAGCAGGTCTCCCCAGTTTCAAGTAACTTCAGATAACCTATTAACAGCCTTCAGACGTGTTGGCATTACTTAGCATTCTGATGAGCAAGACACCCTAATACTGTTTGGAAGAAAGGAGATAACTTCACGGCCAAGCCAAGAGCAAAGAACCTTCTATTAGCCCTTTCTTCCTGCTTGCAGTCAGCAAATAGCAACCCATGAAATGGGAACAGACATGTCAAAGTTGAACCCAAGTTTCACCTTGTCCAGCATATTGTCTCTGAAGGAAGCTAACAGAAAAGTATAGGGACAGAACAAACACCAAATAGTAATTGGTGATACCCCCAACCTTCAGTAGTCTGGGGTTCAGACTTCTGAACTACAGATGAAGTCAATGTAAATAATGCTGGACAGGTTTCCCCCACGGGCCTTAATTTCCACAACAACTTTTGAGTATATTGAAGCTTTGTTCATAATCCATAAGACTGCAATAAAAGATGTGACCTACGCAATATTTGGATACTGTTCATTTATTTCCCTTCGGAGAAAAGTTTGGTTTTGTTAACATAACTTTTCTTTTATATTTTGTAGCCATCGCAAGTCTTCAGTCTTTCTATAAACCTGAGAGCCCTATTCAATAAATTGATAGGCCAGAGAAATATTAACCAGGGATTATTTCAGAAAGGTAGTATTATGGCTTTAGTGTTGCTTTAAATTATCCCCGTACTTTCCCACATCTGAGACACCAGTATGAACAAAGCAGATCACTTAGGCACACCGTGCCAATCAGGAAAGCCTAGAGCAAGCTGATTCATATATCACTTGGCTAACACTGTGCCAGTAACGTAACAGGTAATTGGCAGAAACACCTCTTTCTTATGCCTCAATTCATGATTTCTTCACTGTTACAATAAATTGCAAAAACCACATTTGTTTGATAGGCACAAATGTGGGGCTGCTACGAATAATAAAATGGGGAAAAAAATGTTTTTACATACATTGAGGAACGCTTGTTAAGTAGCACTCATCACCTTCAGGGACTACTACAAGATGAAAGATACTGTGTGGTAAATAACAAGCTAACCACATCCTCTTGATCAAAACTGCCCACTGACCTTTCAATTATCACTGCATTCTCATAGTATTTCTCCTTCAGGTATCTTAAACTTGAATGCTGCAAAAAAGAAAACCAAACAAAAACCCACCACCTTAATCTGTATGTCTGAGAAAAATAATGTGTTACTACTCCTTACTTGTAGCATAACACCTACTCAGTCATACAACAATTAAACATAACTAGATAATGGAGGCATGTTTTTGACATAATTATAGATAATTTCCATTGATGTGTGAAATAAGTTTTGCTCTATTTTGTTTTTTCACTGAAAACAAGACAACAAAAACCAACACCAATAAACAAAAGACTCCTACAAAATTCACTTCTATCCATTTTCCAGCCAGATAAATACATGTATTAAATGACAGTGAATCCACACATTGGACGTGAGCTTTCACCTCACCTTCTAAGTAGTTAGATAAGACAGACACTATTGTTAGCTGACTTGCTTAGCAGAGAAAACCCTCTTGGCAAATCTTTGAGTTAAATCTTAAAATTCTAGGTTCAGCTGTTGTGTATGATGGCACCTGCAGGGGGAAGAAGAAAAAAAAAAGAAACCAAAACACAACGCAAACCTCAAAACCTATGGGTTTCTTTTGTTTTCTTTTATACAATAGAATTAAAATTCACTTGGGGGGCCAACAGATAAATGTTCTGAATAGACTACCTCGTAATCTTGCAGTCTGTAGTTTAAAAGCAAAGCTCCTCCTCTTCACAGGAATTCATATCTTCTAATAGACCAACCTCCCCTTACATAAAGGGGATGAAGAAGTCCATTTACAATCTCTTGAAAAGCTTTCCCAAGATCTTTCTTACTCAGAAGTAATAACCAATTCATAATCCATACAGGGTTTTAAGTAAGCAGAGGTTAATTTCTAATTAATTATAGTGCTGTCATAATTGAAGACATAGATACCTGATGATTTTGAACAAAGCAAACATTAAGGTAATAAATACTTGTCAAATGTGAATGCCACTGCAGGACTGAATCAGGAATACACACAATTTGAACACAAACTGAAATCTTCAAAATGCTTTATCTTTTAAAATTGTTGTTTCAGAACTTGGTTCCTGTGAATTTTAATAAGAACTAGAAGACTCAATACTTTGAAAATCTGGGCCTTAATAACAAGAAAAATGATGACATTTGGATAAAAAGGGGATATCCAGGAGGAGACATTGACATTACCCGGGGGCTGCTTTCTAACCAACTCCTCTCGTACACTTAACTATTGAGTGATATAAATACCACAATTACGCTACCTCTTTCAAGGTGTTACAAACCCTTAGCTGCATTTCATTTAAATACTGAACACATAGTATCAATAAGCCTCCAGGACAGCAGTTAAGAATGCTTTCATATCCAGAGGCACAGAGATGTACAGGTTATCTCGTGCAGAATGCATCTGAGACAGAACGTACCCTCAGCAAGTTTGATGATGATGCAAAACTGGGAGGACTGGCTGACACAGCAGGAGGCTGCTGCCATTCAGCAAAACCTGGACAGGCTGGAGAGTTTTAGTGGAGAGGAACTTCATGAAGATGACCAAGGGTGAGTGTAGGGACCTCCACGAAAGCACCTCCACAGTCCACCAAGAAGGACCTGGGAGTCCTGGTGGACAAGTTCACCATGAGCCAGCCATGTGCCTTCATGGCCAAGGCGGCAAATGGTGTCCTGGGATGCATGAAGGGTGTGTCCAGCAAGTTAAGGGAAGTTCTCTTCCCACCCTCTACTCTGCCCCACCAAGGCCACATCTGAAGCACTGTGTCCAGTTCTGGGCTCCCCAGTTCAAGAGAAACAAGGAACTAACTGCTGAAGAGAGTGCAGCAGAGGCTACAAGGATGATGAGGGGATTAGAAATCCTCAGAAGAGGAAAGGCTGAGAGACCTGGGGCTGTTTAGCCTAGAGAAGACTGAGAGGAGATTTCATCAATATCTAAAGGGCAGGGGGCAAGAGGATGGGGCCAGATGCTTTTCAGAGGTGCCCAGTGACAGGACACGGGGCAATAAGCACAGACTGGAACCTAAGAGGTTTTACCTGAACACGAGGAGAAATTTCTTTACTTTGAGGGTGACAAAGCCCTAGCCCAGGCTGCCCAGAGAAGCTGTGGAGTCTCCTCCTCCGGAGAGATTCCAAACCCACCTGGACACTGTGATACTGGGTGACCCTGATGAAGTGGGGTGTTGGACCAGATGATCTCTTGAGGTCCCTTCCAACCCCTACCATGCTGGGATTCTGTGGTTACAGTTTGGTCAGGATTCTTTATGCAAAATGCCAGTCTGTTTTGTCTTCAAATTATCTTTGGTGAGAAGATTTTATTCTTTCTCCTCGATTTAGCATCAACTTCTTGATACTTCTCAAATTCACCTTTCTAATAACCACAAACATTAGAACAATTAAAATCTAACTATATATCTTTATAAGGTACTTTAACTGTGTTGTAATACATTTAAAAAGGTAAATTTAGCAAGAAGAGTAACTTTGGTTGTGTTTATAGTAAGCAGTGTGTTAAAACTTTCTTGCTACCCTCAAAATTTTAGGAAGAAGAATGTATCTAAGGACTGACTTCTAGAGCTCAGCCAAATACAGCACTGCTTATTTACTCAAATAACACTCCTGTGCGCTACTACTATCTTAAGATGCCGGAGACTAATACACAAGATCTTCTGACTGTAACACTAGAGATTAAACAATTAGTCCAACCAATTAATTCAGATAAGGGTTGGTTTTTTTTATGAATTTTCAACAGTACAAATAATATAGGATTTTTAAAAGATACCTTGTTGATCTTTGGAGCTGGAAGCACTGGTTTAACAACTGTATGAGAATAAACCTCAACAATTTGTAACACTTGCACATAAGACAACACTGCAAATGTTGTTTGATTACACTGCTAGAAGACTCTTAGAGCATTGATCTTTATCCATTCTGCAGTGAGAAATTAGGGGACAACCAAGACTCCTTATTTCCAGCTTTACAGGAGTATTATAGTATAGAAAACCTCAAGACTGGTTTTTACTCTTGTATTACGGGACTAAAACTCGCATTACAAGTCTTAAAACTAGAATGGAAAGCAGACATAAAAACGTTGGAGGAAATCCTGTTTGAAGAATGACAAGCATGGAACCACCTGGATACAGCTGTAATTGCTATCAAGCTCCCCAGATATTCAGAGCTCAAAAATATTCTTTTTTAAAAGGCACATCAAGTAAGCAACTTCTGGTGCTAACTTCTTACCTCATTAAAGCACAGTTTATTCTATTGATGTTGAAGGTAAACTCCTCCAGACACCTGCGCAGACATGAATGGAGACTGTGGACCTTTCAGGGTAAGTCCTCAGACAGAAAACTGTCTCCAGACAGGGCACCTGATTTGTTCTGTGTCTTGCTTTGAAATAATCTGAGAAGAGTTGTTAGATATCAACATCCAAAGATTAGGCACAACAACCTCCTAATAACTGACCTACTTTCTAAGTTCTACTTTAACATTAGTAAGAGGTTCTGTAGCTGAATTAATTTGCTCTAGCAAATGAAAAAACAGCTCTGCCTAAAAATAATTCAGAGAGTAAAAATTAAAAAAAAAAAAAATCAAGCCAAAGATACCCCAAAACCTATACAAACTCCACCCATCCCACCTTGTATACTCCTTAGTGCATTAAAATACAAATTCTTTTGCAAGGTGTGCAAAAGTCTGCACTAGACTTTGGATATAGCCATAGAACTGCTACCTTCACTGCATGCATTCATTTTGAGTGCAATACAAAAGTTGACTCACAGCAATTTTACTCCATCTCAGGTCCTACAGTTCATAAATGGTAAAATATCAACACATTAAGGTATCTCATTGCCAGATACAAACCACAATCACCCATTTTTACCACTAAAACATTCTGAGAATTAAAACAATGGCTTTCTGAGAAGTGAAACATGTGGGAATGATCACTACTAATAACCAACTGGGCACACAATCAACCTCATGCCTGTAATAACTAAATACAGTTGGACCACAATTGGATTTGCTGTATTCAAAAAAATAAAAAGATAGGGCTCCTGCACTTCTTGCTGAATTCTATGCACTGTTCTGAGATGTCTAAACTTTTTACTTCAAAAACTTTAGACTTCCAGTAATCACTGACAAAGATGACTAATAAAACCAAAATTATCTCCCCTTTCTACCTTTCCCACCCAGCTTATCTTATCAGTGTCTGAGAAATACTGTTATAATTTAGATACTTCCAACCGGCAAAATGTAGACCAAGAAATGCTGAACAATACAATAGTCAGTGAAAACAATGAAGCTACTCAGTTAAACTAGCCAGGAAAGGTTAGATTAAAATGGAGGATAATGAAAAGGATTTCACCAAAATAAAGCACCTACCTACTTGAAAATTGTCATCTTGAGAAACTCTTGCTCAACTGCCTTGCCAAAGGCACTTCCCTTGTTTGAACTGAAAAGTTCTCAAGTTGTCTAGAGCTGCATCTTTGAACATGCCCAGAGGCATTTTCATCCTTGCAGAAAAGTACAACTCAGCATCTAGAGCATAACCAAGTTCAAACAGTAAAGAGAAACCAGGGATTCTTCTGCCCTGGACAACTCAGAGGTTAGTTTTTAACTAAAGTAGCTATAAAGAAAAAATGGAAAAGTTTCCATTCACTGACATTCTCACCCACTTCTACTCACAGGAGTTCTCCGGAAGACACCAAAGCACAACAAACACACAGAATATTCCTATCTCTGACATGCCAGTGAAGGGGTTCACTTCTTCCTATGTAACTGTCAAGTGATTACAGCTGTCAGCCTGAAGAAGTAAGACCAAGGTTCAACCCTTTCTGCCCAAGAATTCACACCATTCAGGTGTCCCTGGAGAACACTGTAATTTCGCCGCTAAATTACCCCTTAAGTTTCACCTAGTTTTCTTCCTCTCCTAATAGCGTTGATTCACCAGTTCAGAGTTCAGGACTAATCTGAAGATGGCCAAAGAGATCTGTGGGTCAGTCACCTGCTCCAGAGACTGTTCATCTTAACTCAGTATCTATTTTAATACTACATAGCAATTTAGAAGGAAAATAAAACTTCCTTGGTTCTCAATCAAAATAAAGCACTTACCTTCAAAAGCTGATCCTAAAAGAAAAATTACTTCTTCACGTTCTGATGAGGTCTGAGACTTTTACAGTAGCGCCTGCTGTCAGTACTTTCCCATTGCCTAACCCTTGTAAGATCATTACAAGCTACACATTAAGCGTACGAACATGAGGTGGCTTCCTGCTAAGTGCACACACTGGTTTGGATCCTGTTCTGAAGTAGCTCTCCTCAGGCAAAGTCTTAGATGCTTACTTTTCAGGTTATTTAAATTAGGTCTAATAAAAGGCATTAAGTATAAGAATTTAAATTCAATATCCACCTCAGTGCACTGCAGATGCTTATTTCTAATTATCTGCTTCTGATTTAACAAATATATTAAATATATATTCTATATTTATATAGAATACACAATGGATGCAATGATTTCTGGGAGACGTTTACTTCTTCATTACCTAAGCTTGATTTTTGACATAATGCTCCACTAAAATGTTCTATAAATAGACAATATATGCATTAGTTCTACATCTACTTTTAATTAAAGGAATGTACCATAAAATAGTAAGAAAAACTTAATTTGATTTTCAATGAAATGCTAACACTGCTGATTAAATCAGACAAACAGCAAAACTTAAAAAAGAAAGTACATCCTAGACATCAGTTAAGCACTTCGGCCAAGGAAAAGCGTGTTATTGATTATTGGGATTGTGGTATTACATCTGCATGTCCGCTCAGAGCAAAGCGCCGATGCAGAACACACAGAATCAACATCAAAACTGGCCCCAGTTAAAATATTTTATTTAGCTCAACCTCTAAGCAGTCAAGCATTGCGTTAAAACTGCACCGTAGTCCGTAAATCACTACCAGTGACTTCATGCATTAATTGACAATACTTTAAGTATAATATATTGTTTATATACTTTCTCAGTAGGCATTTATTATCAAATTTTGAACACCTAATAATTAATCCTTATGCCATAGCCTGACATACATACCATGAGTAAGCCTAGGACCCTCAGATCATGGATCGTAGCACTGAATGCAATTGCAGACTTTTGAGGTGTCAACCAAAACCATGTTTATCCTGTTTCAGGTTAAATACACCAACAGATGCAAGAGGCATGAACTACAGAAGTCATTAATCATATGGAAACATTTCTTAGGGTACTAGTTTAAAAATAAAAACAATTAAAAATAAAAAAATCACTAGAACACTTCTTTGGATTACTGTGGATTCACATCCTTACTGATCTTCTCAATGTGTCTCAGCAGTTTCAGCAATGCAGATGGATTATATGGAAAAAGATTTCTTCTCTGCAACCTTGAAATAGCTTCTTGCAGCTCTTCCAAACATTTTGTTGATTTGTAAAGCATTATTCTTGAGGGAATAATGTTGGCTGAAAATGCCACAGAAGTCAAACAGAAAGAGGCATTAGGTGCCTTTTGTTTCATAGGCAACACTTCAGACTTCAACATACTCCATTTATCATCTTTGTAGCTGCAACAAGTTTCCCTTAATCCCCTCTCACCCTCATCATTTTGAGGCACCTGCTTTGTGTTTACCAAGCACTCTTTTCCATCTGATTCTAATTCAGAGTCTTCTGAGCTGTCATAGTTAACAAGGCTTTGAGGAGAACCCAGCAGAGATGTACTATCGCTGTATATCAATGAGTTAGACTGGTTAGCCTCAGCAACTTCATTACCACCTTGCTCTGCTGTAAACACAAAGTAATTGTGAGAAGCAGACGAAGATCTGAGAGTTTGTGGTTCTGGTTCACAACAAGCATTCTGCAAACACTCAGTCACACAGCTTTGTTTTTCTTGATGGGGTGGCTTGACTGAAGAAATTGATTGAAAAGCACGATGTTTGGTATCAAAATGGTTACAGACGTCTACAAACTGATGCCAGTCTTTTCTAAGAAGCTTTAAATACCTTACCAAGTACTCCAGGAAGCAAGTTTCTGATGAAATCAAAAAGTCTAGAAGTACTGTGGAATCAAATGCAATTTTTTCTAGAAAAAATAAGAAGATACAGTGAGGATTATATCCACTTGCATGTGTAAGGAAGTTCCAGGTTTCCTCCTCTTTTTGGCTTAAGTTATCAGCAGCATCATGCCATAACCTGGAAAGTAAGGCATGAAATGGATTAAATTCAATGGAAGTTTACAGGTTCTTTTAAGAACAGCTATGCCCAGAAAAATGGTATTGCCCAAACCCCCCCTTTTTTTGGTTCTTTTCATTATTTTGTCAAAAAGTAAGCCCCAAAAAGAAGTTTTTATATTAAAGTGAGGAAGAATGAAGCAGGCAGGGCTAGAAGATTAGACAGTTTATGAAGCCAAAGCACTTTATATAGGCCATAGGGCTTCTTAAAAAGCACTCCTCTGTAGAAAACAGTATGGAACAAAGTTACTTACAATACACAAATTGTTCAGGACAAATTAATGAAGAACACACTTCCTTTGTTAGCAATAATTGTTTTTATCAGCTAGCTAGAATTAACATGGGTCTAATCCTTAGAGAGCTACTTTCCCAGTAGCCCCTGAATTCCTGAAGTTCAATTATAATATCCCATTCTTGTCAAACTCTCAATGTTGATACAAAACACTCTTGCCTTTTATCTGTGTCTAAGCACTAGTTCAGATTGTGAAATCAATTATTCTGAATTACAGGATATGATAAAGTATTTAATAGGAAACTATTGCACAACTCCCTCACTTCTATGCATAAAAACACTTAATCAAATTATCACCAAACTTAACTGCTCTTATACCACATATTATTACATTGTCCCAAGGTTTGTTTGGGGTTGTTTTTTTTTAAATAATTAAAATATTTTTTCTTTGTACAAAAGCAATCAATGGAAACGTTCTGTATATCACAACAACCTCATTACAATTCTTCATAGTTCTATTAAATGAAATGTACACTAACCTATCAAATTTTAAATAAATAAGTAATAAAGCTTTAGCAGCTTCCCACATATCATCATCTTGCTCTATGAAAATCAAGGAGAGCCATTCGCAGTGATGCACAACTGGGTGAGACTGTGGGAAAGACTTCAGATGACTCCTCCAGAATATCAGCAGCTGGGACATGAAACTCTGAAACTCTTCTGGAAAAAAAAACAAAACAAAACAACACAACCATGATTTTTGCCATAGATTTTTTGTTAGAAAACAACATCCAAGTTTTATTTTTTATATTAATGGTGCATAACAGTTGCATTTGTCATTCCATAGCTCAACTTACTTAACACAGCATCAGTTTTTATAAATTAGTTCTCACTTCTTGGTACCAAAGAAATAAAAAAATATTCAGCATAAGCAATTCTCTAACCTTAATTTTAATGTGAATGCCTTCTCTGTTAGACTCTAAACATACCAACATTTAGATGTTAATGCCAACAATTGTTAAGTAACCTTCAGAAAATTAATTTACTCATTAGGTACTGCCCATCCAAAGATGGATAAAACTTAAGGACACCATTTATTCATTAAACAGCATTATTCATTTCCTTCGAGTTCAGTGAAAAATAATCACAGGTGACCTAGAAAGTTTCAGGTACAACAGGATGAATCCTCTCACCTAAGCCTGCAGACTAATGAACAAGATTACACCCCTGAAAATTTACATATATCAGGAAACCTACAAAAATGTGGCAATATCTACACAGATGGAATTTAGACTTTCCTTTAGCACTCCAGTTCAGTAGCTTCATTGATACATCACACACTAAAGAAAGGTGAATTGTAATCAAGTCAGTGCCACAGACATAACAATCCAGTGTACCGTGTACCAATTGCTCATGGAACATCAGCATACGTTCAATGTTTAGAAAACAAAAAACAAACAAAAAAATATAGTGATTTACCCCAAAGGTACTCCTTAAGAACTCTACTGCTGCTGGAAGTGCACTATGGCTGGAAGAGCACAGTTGCATCATTTATATAAAACAGTGTCTTGAAAAATTTCCTGCAACATGGGAATCAATTTTACTTACCACATCATTATGTGTTTTTTTCTTAATATTTAAGATTTGCTTTTCCTCTTTGTAAATAATAGGAACAGCAAATTATCTTTCTTATTAATAGTTACTATTCAGGCTGAAATTACTCCCTATAAATCAAAGCTATCTGGAAATTACTCTCAGAATTGAAATGAATTAAAGTTAAGCCACTGTAATTCATGTTAATAAAAAAGATAAGATCAACGAGCTTCCCAGAAGGGAAGTTAGCATATTAAAGCATTTTGGTGCTTGTTTTAACCACTTAATTTAATGTCACTAAAATAGAAGCACCATTCCTTTCAACTTGAAATTCCCCTTGACAGTTGGGGTATTTGAATCTAATTAAAGAGCTCATTTTTGTGTCGTGAATCTGGAAAAGAAAGGACAATTTTTTCTTTGAGAAATAATTTTCATAGAGACATCTAAAATGGATATAACCTACTTTTTTTTTTCCTAATCCCTTGTTCATAAACAATCTCAGTTTCTACACATCTTTCAGAAGGTGAATTTTAAGTAAAATATTCTCTACAAATGCTTAAACTCTAAGAATGCAACTGGCATCACAAATATAACAGCTTTCAAAATGTGGAAAAAGTGTCAGAAACTGTCTTGCAGAAGTCCATCGCTCTTTTATGCAGCTGGATGAATTAAAAATTTATTTTATGCTTAGTATATAACATTGAAATATGAAAAGTAAACCATTTACATCTAGAACTTGTATTTATATACTGTAAAATTTTGCTCTTCTTTAAAAAGAAATATTTTTTTTTCTACTTTTTTTTGGGCTGACAATAAGGAATTTGTATTTGACCAGGAACTGCTTCCAAACTGCCTTTCCATGTTTTCCATGAAGCCTGTAACCAGGGACAGCAGCTGCTCTGATCACAGAGCCTGCAAATCTACTTTCACACGGCTTAGCACCAGAAGATGTGCATCATGTGACTCTCTGGAGGTAAAAAAATTAAGTGGGAAGATGGGATTCCAGGTGTGTTTCTCAGGCAAAAAAGCCTCACCTCATCACTTCATTATAGCATAGGAGAAGACTACTAACTGGCTACCAGCATGACACAGGGACGTGTCCTCTCCCATCAGGAACGCAAGTCACACAGCATTCCCTTGCCATCCCACTGCCTGCCTAGCGGCATAGCCCGAGCACAAGAGAGATCTGCTCTTCTACTGATCTAATTAATCTGTTCAGTAGAACACACTCAAATAAGTTGGTATGAAAACTATGCCTCACATCTACTAATTCAAAGGACTAGACCTTTAAGTCTGGGAAAGGACACAACCATTATACTCTGCTCAGTCCCACGACTTTCCTGTTTCTTACTTTATAGCCTCATTTTTACCTTTTCTACCACTGCTGATTTTGCCCTATTACATTATTTTTCTGACAGTAGTGCCTACTACCTTCACACTTAAGAGTTCTACCTCCACATTAGAAAACAGAACAGTGTTACCTGCAATACCTTTTTGATCTCCACCCTAAAGAGTAGATGCTTGTTCTATAGGCTCTCTTGCAACTGTAGAAGAGCCTGGTGTTCCCAAGCTGGCTCAACTATTACAAATATTAACACATGTTCTTAACACTAAAAAGTTTTCTAATCCCAAGCATGATTTCCACCCCCCCCATACTGCAGGGCTAAGGACAGGATGAAATACAAGAGGAGAGCTAATTAGGCAGGACATGGTGACAGCGGGTTTCCTGGGTGGGTCTTCTCTTTCCTCACAACCACTAATTCAGCTGAAATTTATTTACAGCCTTAATAAGGTGTGACAACAAAATCTGAAAGCTTTAAAACTCTTGCTGCTTAATGAACAAAATTAAAAGAAACCATTACCTTTGATTTCAGCCTCCGTAGTAGAGTTCTGAAACTTGAATTCCAGTGCTTTAAGCACAACCAGACTTAAGGCTCTGAGTACAGTTTGGTCAGAACTGCCTTGAGTATCGTCTCCTGGAGCAACTTTGCTGCCTCCAAAGTAGCCGGCCCTTTCCCCAAGTGGGATCTGATTAAGCCAAGTCAAATTCACAACCTGCAGAACAGCATTACTAAGTGCAAGCATATCCTCAGAGAAAGATGGGGTTTGTAACAACAAGGCTCCACTTTTAGCATCTTCTCTAGGCTTGTAAAGGACACATTTTTTAAGGAGCATAATGAACTTCTTCTTGATTAAATAGTGAATTGATGAGCTAATGACGTTCAGGACATAAGAAACTTTCAAAAACAACACTCTGTGGCATCTGAGTGGTAGCTGTAATTCAATTCTGGAAGCCAAGAGTGCTTCATGAAGATCTATAAAACTGATCAAACTGTTTGCAGCTTCAGAATAAGGTGAAGTATAGTGGTGACTGCTGAAATGATGGAATAGAATAGAATTATAAAATCCTTCAAGCACAGCATCAAGAGGAGCCAACAGCTTCTTCAAAATACCTACAGCAACAAGAAGAATGTCATGGCGTCAGTGTTAAACTGTCAGGCAAATCATCAAATAAGCAGAAAACAGATGACTGTGAACATTTAATTTTTCAGTTTTTAAGCATGTTTAAACCACTACATTTTTAATAGTGCTTTGTTACCCTCTTTATAATGAGGGAAATAGGTATTCTTTAGACAAGCTGCTCCAGATGAGATTACAAGGAATATTCCCCCCCCTAGCGGGCACTCCTGTAGGGATAACATCGTAAAACTGCTACTGTACCTGCTTTGGTTAAAGCTTCATCTGTCAGTATATCCTTGATAATAGCTGTAAGAGTCCACAGACATTCTGCTACCTGGGTATTCACAGGGAATCCTGAAAGAGTCTTCAAACTAAAGGTGAGCCAGGTGACATTTAATGAGTTCTAAGAAAATGCATTAAAAAAATTAAATAAATCACATATGCTTTATAATGGCTGTGCAAATTAAATCATAAACCAATGATTTAAAATCATACGTTAAAAACATTCAAATGTAGGCATAGACAAAACACAACTAGAACCAGTATGTCTGTCTGGTGCCTTTTAAACAGGTATTAAAACTCTTTCCAAACATGAAGTCACATATAACAGAAATTATCTCTATTTTTCAAAAAGGGAAAAAAATCAAACCTCCTAACGTCATGTGATTTACCCCAAATCAGATAATACTGTAGACAGACCATGCCTGAATTTGTAACTCCCAGACTCAGAGAGCTTTGCAAGAGATACTACAAACCTATTTCGGAGAGAAATCTATGTTAAGCGATACTGCTACAGAGGTTACAACATATATTCACCAATATACAGCAAGTAAAAAACCCCAATCAATCAAAACTCAAGTAAATGGAATATTCAAACAAGAAAATGCAGAAAAGCATTTGATTACTTTTCAATAGGTTATTACATATTTTTATCTACTGTATCACCTAACAGATATCAAGAGTAAAAATATTGATAGTCTAGTTTGGGTTTTTAACTGTACTGCAACCTTAAAGAGAAATTTCTTGTCATCTAGATACATTTTACCTTAAAATAGTTTCATAAAATTAAAGATTTATAAAGTAGAATGTCTTTGTATATTAAAAACTGTTACACATCTGAGCTCCTTCCTTTCTTTACTCCATACCCCTCCTAACACTACTGAAATACTCTCTTGGAATTTTTATTACACATTTTTCCTATCCATCACTTACAACCCAAAGCCATGCACTTTATGTGAGAACTCTCACACGGTATTACCTTGTAT
Organism: Megaceryle torquata; assembly: GCA_024611175.1. Lineage (NCBI taxonomy): Eukaryota > Metazoa > Chordata > Aves > Coraciiformes > Cerylidae > Megaceryle > Megaceryle torquata. The sequence goes on along the minus strand of JANIJG010004706.1, from coordinate 31,577 downwards.
AACCTTCATGTTGCTCCTGAGACTGAAGCTAAACACACTTCAACAGAACCACGTGGCATTTTGAGGGGAGTAACAGCAGCTATATGCTGAACATCAGCAGACTGCAGACGTGCCTTTCAGAAAGCCAGAGTAGACATGCAGGCAGCAGATGGAGGAGAGGAGCAGTGCTGATGTTACTCTCTGGGCCTACTTCTGAAAGGAACCTCTTTGGAAGTACTTTTAGACTTTACAGTAGTTATATAGTGACTGCTCTTGTGCCATATAAACGCTACAAAAACTTGGCTCTGGAGTCAAATGGAACAACTTGAAAGCACACATTCACCAGGTCATGTTTTTAAGCTGTGAAGTTATACCATACTCACCTCTTCCTTCAGCTGGAAATATACAAGAGATGCTAAACTTTTTGAAGCCATGTGAGATAACAGCTGATCATTACTACCAAGCAGACAAACCTGTAGACACATAGAAAAAGCATCTAAGGCATGTTCCTTTTTTTTGCCCCTGTGCCCCACCCCTCCTTTCACAAAAATCTTTCAAAAGTTTCTAAGAGCTTACCAATTTTGAGTCAATTTTTGCCTCTTTCAGAAGGAGGACAAAGATTTCACAGTACTTCTGTCTCGTACCGAATTCAATTTCCTGGGACTCTGCTTTAGCAACCATCATCTTGATCAAGGTTAACTGCAGCAGCATCACTTCTCGTAGACAGAACGAGGAGTTCAAGTTTGCAAAGCTATTTGATATATCATCTGTTGTAGGGACAAGTGCATCTGATCTATCAGAGTCCTGATGGCTCCCGATACCACCATCAGTAGATGGCAGATGAATTTGATGACATGATTCATCTCTTTCTGGTGACTGCTCCATACACAAATTGAGTAAGGAGATGTAATGATGACTTTCCTTTGGTAGTGGAATGCCTACCAGTACATCCTTATACATCTGCTGCAGAAGAGAGACCTTCATTATGAGAATATTCAATATTAGAGAAAGTGTTGTGAGTCTTCATTGGTTATTCATGGTCACTGCAGAGCAACTTCAAAGTTATTTTTATCCCGTAAGAGAAAGAGAATCTCTATCAGGCATTTCTCTTCTAAGTTACCTAGAAATAAATATTTTGATGTTACTGAACTAGAAAGATACAAAAAAACCCACACATTTTTAGTTAATACTACCATTATTAAACTTATTTTGAAAATAAAAATGCACTGTTTAAAAACAGCAAGAGTGAGTTGCACAAAACTGTCCCAGTGAGACATTAAAATGACACAAGAATTACTAAGTTTACAGTTCCAATATTATATTACTGACACCATCATTTGATTTGCTGGAACAAACCCAAAGATGATGATTACTAGGGACTACTCATGAAAGCTAGAAGAACTTGGATCACATCTTTCTCTACATTGCTGTAATTACTAAAACCTCATTTCTTTTGTGACAGATTCCTCCAAAAAGAGGCACAAAGTTTCAACTCCAAATTTTCATCTGAACTGTCAATGTTTATTGCTCCACTAATTTCTCACCAATTACCCACTAAGGTGAGAAGCAGAAGATACAGGCAGGGAGAACTCTTAATTTAGTAAGGAGAACCAAAGAATTCCTTTACACCTACATGTGCAGAAGTCTTCTTCTGAGGAGCTACAACTTGAAACCCAAAACAGGCTTTCAGATAATGCAGTGGCCCAGGGCTGGCCTTAAGGGCCCAGTGACTGAGAACTTTAACATTAAAAAACAAAGTGTAAAACTCACTAAGAGCCAATGAAAATACTTAACCATTTTCAGGAAAGGTATATAAAAATATCTTTCCATATATATGAAACATATCTTTCAGTTACAACACTGAAACACTCACTATAGCTTAAAAAGAAGCTACTACAATTCTGTTTAAAGCATGAACACCTAAGCATTCACAATTTTCTAATCATTCTGTAAGTGGCCAGGCAGATATTTTGTCTCCCCAGTAAACAAAAAAGGATATACTTAAGAAAAATCACGTTTTCTTTTTAACCTGTATTTTAAGAGTGATGCTAGTCTGTAAAATTTATCTTTTTAGGATAGTTTTAACATGTTCTCTGACCAGAACTCTTGCAAAAAAAAAAAAAGCCAAGAAACAAAAAACAAACCCAAACAAACAAAAAAGTAAAAGCAAACTTCATCATTTACTGTGAAATTAGGAGCATTCTGTTGTTTATAGGAATTTTCTTTTTGCATCCCCATCTTCAAGTCTGGCATAACCAGACAGATATGCTTCCAGGTGGACTCCTGAAGCCATCTGCCTGGACTTGGCTTTTATTTAAATGTTACATTTCCCCTTTCATACCAATGGAACCAAAACAGCTCAGTCTCCCAACCAGTAAAGATTCTAAAGATCTAAAGATCTTCCCATCTGTGTAGGAACTACACCTGCATTTATCATTACACCAAATATTTTAAATTACTACCGATTTTTAGCAGAATACTTGGAAAAACAAAGAACTATTAAATTGCATATATGAGGCTTTTTTTTTTTTATAATCTTCACAAGTTTTTAACACTATCAACCATCGAGGATTACACCTTCAGTACAATTTGATTTTTTTTAACTGAAACTGAAGTTAAAAATTGACAAAATGGCTTCCCAAAAGTACAAGGGATTAGGGGTAGGCCAAGATACGCTACCCAGACTCCTCACTTCTTTCACCATCAGGTAGTATTTCCTTCAAAAGAGACTCTAAAATTAGAGAATAAGAAGTTGCCCACAATTCACTCTGCTGTGGTATTTTTAAAGACATATTCAGCAATGGCTGACTTGACAACTCCAAAATATTATAGTATGTTCCTCACTTGATAGAGCTAAGAATCCTTCCCCCATCCTTTCCCATATTCCACGTTTTAGGTGTTAAGAATGAATCTGATACTTCAGACAATAAACTCCTTCTTTGCTTGCAGATTCTATCTGGAATTCTACTTGAGGTGGAAATTTATGACCTGAAACCTCGTAAAATTTCTTCAGAAATCACTCTGAATATTTTATGTAGCTATTGTTCCTATCTTTGAGTTTTATTTCCTTCTAAATGAATACCTAATAAAGTAAAATTATCTCAACACATTTACTCCCATGTTCAAGATCAACTTGAGCTATCATCCTACATGGTAAATGAACAGATCTCTCATGCACAAATTCATGTGATATAGCAAGGTTGTTAAGGCAGAAGAGATTTAGAAGTCCTCTAGAACAGGCCCTATGAGATTTTTACCTTCACCACATGGTACTGGTTGTGTTTTCCCTGATCCTTCCCTAACACATTTATACTACACCATTAATTTGCAGAACACTTCACAAAAACATCTATACGTCTCACTCACACATGGCAACAGTTCTTGAACAAAAGTGATTAAAGGAAATGAAATGTGAGGAGGCTTATTTTGAAGATATTTACTTCAAAGAGGGGGAAAATGTCAGACAATGACTAAATTTGTTTCAAACATTGTAGGAGAGCACAGCAAAAGGCTCAAAGATGAAGAAAAACAATCATATTCATACATAAGAATGTATGTCATAAGAAATGACAAACTCCAACACTTACTTGTATTATTTATTTGAGTTATTCATGGCAGCATCTAAAAAAACATTACCATGAAGGTAATGCTTCAGTGCCAGATCCTTCATAAACAATAGGAAACAGCTCTAAAAACCTTATATACAGACTGATCAGGCAAAAAACACAAAGGAAAATTATATATAGAGAAAAAAAAAAGGTAAATATTTTGTTATACATTATTTTCATGACTACTTCAGTTAGGCTTTACAATCAATGCCCAAGTCACGTGGAGATGCAAACCAAAATGAGAGAAGAAACTTAATGGAAAAGGAAACAAAGAACTGGAGATGAAAAGTCGGATGGCAGAAAGGCTGTAAGGTTTTGAGGACCATCATAAATCAAGCAGAGAAGCGGTTGCAAATGCCTCCAGAATATCCTAAATCAGTTACAAAAGATGGATATTTCTACAAGGTGGCATACTTAATTTAGCATAAAGTTGGGGAAAGCACTGATTTAAGTAGACTAACATTGTTGATATCACCTTTTACTTCCATTTTTACTAATACAAAATGGTTTATAATGACACACCATTGCTCACGAGACATTAGTGGAGATTAGAGAAAGCTGTTGTCAAGTCCCTGCACTAGTCTTTTACTGTTATTTCCCCACTGGACTAGATGATCTTAAAGGTCTTTTCCAATCTAGGAAATTCTATGATACACTATTAAATGTTAACTTAATGAGTAGCAGCAACGGTGAGAAAACAAACAGGCCTATTTTCATTAAAAATTAAATCAGGTAAAACACAATGAAACCACAGTCCATGACTTTTGGGTATGACTCTGAAGAGTCCGGATCTCCTTACAATGCAGTGGTTGAATCATTTAAGAAATAAAATATACTCTGGGCTACTTGTACCTGTAATGATTTCGTAGGCTCATCTCTCAATAAAGAATGTACTTCCACTCAGTGCTGAAATACCGTCAATACCGCTAAAATAAGGTCATTTCCTTTCAGACATTGCAAATAACCTCTGCTGCGAGCTGTCCAATCCCTCACTGTGAACTCTGACCCCCAGCACGCCTGATGCTTTACCCGCTCTTCTGCGAGCATCTGTAGCCCTCAGAGACGAGGCTAGACGGACTCGGTCCGACCTCACTGGCCCCTTATTGTCCCACTGGCGTTTCAGAGATGCCAGCACTGGGTTACTGGTAGGAAGGCCTCGCTAAGAACCACGCGCCGGTCTGACGGGAACGGACGCGTGTAACCACTGCCGCAAACGCAGCCCTCGCGGCCTGCAGGCCCAGGCCCAGGCCCTTTCCCCCTCCTTTCTCCAGAAGGCCCCGACAGCCTCCCAGACCCCCTCCCGCTGGCCCAAGGCCTTCCGCGCCGCTGGTCCCCTCCCGCCCCCTCAGACGGCGCGGCGCGGCTCCGCGGCTCCTTCACCCACCCAGGCCAGGCTAGACCCCCAACAACCCGCGTGACCCGCCCAACGACCCTCGAGCCCGGCTCCCCCCCACCCTCCCACTGCCACCACCTCCACGAGCCCCCCGCCGCCCACACCCCGCGTGACCGCCCCACCCCTCGCTCCCACGGGCCCCGCCCCTCGGCCCACCCCTCCCCGGAAGCCCTCGGCCCCGCTTAGTCACCCCGAGCCGCCGCGCGTTCGAGCCCCGCCCCTCCCCTCACCGCCCCGTCGCTAGGCAACCGCCGCCAGGCAACCGCCGCGACTCACCCGCCCCCGGCAGACAGGGCGCCGTAAGGCCCAACTCTCCTCCGTCAAATCGCCGGAACGGCTACCACCGCCCCCATTCCCCTCCCCTCCCCTGTCGCAAAGCCCTCCCCCTCCCCCGCGCCTTTACGGCAAGGGGGCGGAGATAAGGGCGGAGCCGCCGTCATCCCGGCGCCCAATCGGCCGCAGCGGCGGCGCGCGGCCGGGGGTGGGCCCAGCGCGGCGGCCGCGGATTGGCGGCGGCTGAGGTCAGTCCCTGCCCGCTGACCCCCGGAGCGAGCCGAGGGGGGCGGCTCGGTGCAAAGTGTCCCCACACGGCTCGGCCCCCTCCCGCGGCCGGCCCCGCCGCTCCCCCCGCCCCGCCGCCGCCGACAGCGCGGGGGGCGGCTGCGCACGGGAGCGCGCCGGCCCCCCCACGCCCCCCCGGCCGCCACCCCCGCCGGCGGCAGACAGGTAACGGCAGCGGAGCCGCGTCTGCCCCCAGACTCCCTGACGGGGCGGGGAGGGGTGGGAGGCGGTGGGAGTGGGGGAGGCCGCGACCCCATGGCCCGCCGCGGGGCCTCGCCGCCGCTGGGCAGCCCCTCCGGCGGGACTCGCCGCCGGCCTGCTCCGCCCCGCCGCCCCTCGGCGGGCTGCGAGGGGGCTCTCCCCCCGCCGCCCCTCTTGATCGGGAGGGGGTGCTGAGCTCCCCGCCGTCTCTGCCCAGCCTGGCCGCGGGGGGGTTGTTGAACGGGCTCCGGGCCGCCAGGCTCTCGGGACTGCCTGCGGAGAGGGGCTCCGCGGGCGGTGAGGGCGGAGGGGAAGCCTCGGGCCCCTCCGGAGCGCGTCCCCCAGCCCCTGGCAGCGCCCTGGCTAGTGTTCCCAGCCGCCGGGCCTTGAAACTCTGCGCCGGGGCTTGGTTGGGTGTTTTTTTCATCTGTGTGTGTGTGCGCTTGACGGTTCCTGAAGCATGAACTCCTGCAAGGGAGCAATTTTAATTTCCCAGCAGCTCTGCTTTCTGGGTTACTTCCTGTCCCATTCTTCAGTACTTATCTCTTACTTCAATCCCTTGGAGGAGCTGCCTTGACAGGGTAGTGGTCCTGCCGTTATTGTCCCTCCAACTCTTCAGTAGCCCTAGAGAGCGTCCTTCTTTTGAGCTGAGATCCCGGTTTAGGTAAATAACCCTTTCCTTCCTAATTTTTTAAGGCTTTTCCTATTTTGACCTCCTCTAGCTTTGGCATTAAACGTTTTTGTTCTACGTTTCTCTCTGTTATGTCATTGTGTGGCTCAGTTCTACTTTTATTTTTTAGGTTTAAGCTGCCTTAAAGGAGAATTAAAAAAATATGACTGCAAAGAACATAATAAGACAGAAGAGAAGAAACAGCCCTTAAAAAAAAAAAAAAAAAAAAACAAACCCAAAAAAACCCCAAAAACCCAAACCAGAAAGGTGATAATTCATTTAGACTCTCAGAATCATTCTAGACATATGGTTTGGCTGGGATTGGGGCCACTTGTTGGTTTTGGGGGATTTAAATAGGTAGCATTAGATTTTTATTTTTGTGTTTTCTTAAAACCTACTTGCTCTTGAGCTTTAAAAGTTTGAAAGCTCTGAGGCCCATTTGAAGTACAGTTCCTCTTTCTTCTTGTAATGCTTTGTCATTTTCTAAATTTCAGCTGAGAACATTATTTTGATTGTAGATTTCAAGTTGGAGTTTATTTTGTGTCTCCTCATCTCAGGAATGTCACTTTAAATTACTTCACTCTGGGTGGTTAAAGGGTCTTTTCTTAAAGCCTTTTCATAAATTTATGGCTGCAACTGTGGATTTGTTTCTGCTCTGATTCTAAAATCTTTATTGGAGTAGGTCATGGTAGTTGCACTACGTTGGTTTAGTCATACCCGACTTCTGCATGGGTCACACTTTTTTCTATTATAATGGAGCTGCAAAAATGGAAATTCATTTAATTGGCTGATGTTTGTTTACAAGTACTTATTTTTTGGGTTGAGATCACAGAAGGACATAATGTTGTTAGGTGCTTAAGGGAAAAAAAGAAAGGAGTCATCAAAAAACTGAATCCTGCCGGTAGGAGGAAGGTTTGGTTTCAGGGGGAGAACTGTGCATAGGGAGAATTGCTTGGTTTACGTGGCAAGAAGAAGAGAGAGGTTCTAGAAGGAGAGAGAGTGGGGGGGGGGTGAATGATGTCAGTCAGCCTTTTTCTGCATCCTACTGTTCGTGTGCTCCAAATAATGGAGTTTCTGTGCGTTCATTTAATGCAGAGTGTGTCTTGAATCCATTCTAATGTGTTTCAAATGTAGATGAGTTTGTGTTATTTTGGCAAATACATCCTCTTTATAGGTTTCTCTGGTCTTAGTCATGTTTTCAGAGATGTCATTGACTGTACCAAAATGTTTTTCATTGTCAGCAATAAATTATTTTTTAGCATTAGCTGCAGGGGAAGGAGCAGTACATGTTGCCCACAGTCTTGACCAAAGGGTGGCTTGTTTTTCTAATACAGGTGTCTTTAGCATGTGATAAAAAGTGGCTGTTGCACCTCAAAGATTAAATGGAAACCCCCCCTCTGGAACACAAGTGCAACAAATTCTGAGATTCATTTTGAAAGTACAGGGAAGAAATATTCCATGTTATTTTGATGGCTTACTGGAAAACTATGAGTAATAGCGGAACCTGTGGGCATGCCCAGTGTGACTGTAGGAGGGATTTTTATGCTAATAGGTGAGACAATTACCAGGGCAGTTATAGCCCACTTGTTTCATCCAAAGTTGGTTTATTATAATACCCTCTTTGCAAGCCATCGGGTGCATCTAATGTCAGGGCTTGCGTTAGTGGAGCTACTCCAACAGGACGTCTCTTGGTGCTGACAAGTCATAAGATCTTTGGGATTTATTCATGGAAGGAAGCGTAAGTTTTCTGTTGATTTATGAAGCTCCTTCCTAATGCGAAATGCCAGTGCAGCAAAGTTTGATTCAGATGCACAGACTGGAATTGAGTTCACAGGAATCAGGGAATTAGCTTTTGGCAGAAATTTGCACATGGTCCAAACAAGGAACAGAGATAAATGAAATGCTGAAGTCCTGCTCTCGATCTTCGGAAGAAGTGCAGCATATTGCAAGTATAGCTAGGCCCATAGATGAAGTTGCACATCCATTCTGTTTAAATCTTCAGGCTATATATACTGTTTTGATTTTGTTTTGCCTTATTGTGATTTCTAAACCCTTAAAGGAAATGTGCTGAGAGGCTGTTTTCCGTTGTTCCAGCATTTGCTTGCAGAATGTTATTATTGTGGTGAAGAACTTGCTTTATCCACTGGAGTCATCCAATGAATTTTGTCCACTTGGATTCTTTTAGGTTATATTAAAAAGAAGTAAAGGGCAAATACAAGTCTTCCAGAGATGGTTGAAATAAATAGTCTGTAAGCAGCACTCATTTTGTTCCTCAGTTGTGCTTTGACTATTAGTGCTGAAGAAGTATTTTAATGGGGTTTGAACTACTCATTGTTTCTTGCTTCTGTCATTCTATAAAATATTGGTGTTTGGGTTCTTTCGTGATAGCAAATCACGTTAAAATATATAAATCTTATACATTAACACTTGCTACAAATGATGACTTACTTCTAAGGCTAAGCTTTCATCTGACTTTCCTTGTTGAAAACTTGGTAACAGCACTACTGTGTTAGAAGAGCAATTGTACTTTGTGCTTGGTACAAGAGGATCTCTGAGTACGCTGCAGAGCACCAGCTCCCTGCGGTCTGTCAGCGCACGTCTCGAGGGAGGAGAGTTGTGGCTGTGAGAACCTAATGCAGCATTCTCTACTGAAAAAGCTCTGGCAGGCCTTGACTTAGCACTAGCATTGAGGTCCTTGGTTTGGAAGGACTTTGCAGTATTTTCTTTCCTGGGCTTGTGGTTAAAGTTGCCAATACAGGTGGGAATTTTGAGGACGGTTAACAGCTGATGTGTTCCCAGTGCTTTCTGAAGGTGAGGTCTCCTCTTTGGCTCTCCAGTTTGCAGATGTGAAGTTACTTGAGCTGATTTCACTAATTCTTCATCAGGCCCAAAAAATCAGACCTCACAACCTCTCTGTGAAATGGGTAATAGTTGGTAAAATGATACCTCTGTACTTCAGTTTCAGCCACCTGCAGAATGTAGCAACACAACAGCTGCTTGTTAGTATCTAACAAGACCAGTCAGCATCAGAGAGTGCTATAAACACCTGAGGTTGATGGAGGACTTTCAGATTAACTCTTGTTAGTTCTTTTAAATTTAGTATGTCCAAGCTACGAGATGACATTACAGAAGCTCTGATGAGAAATATGTAACTTTTAATGATGGTTTATGAAGAGTGAAGGCTCCTTTCCTTTGAAGTAGCAGTTACTCTGATGTTTTGGAATCATGAACTGTTAACTCATTGCTTTCAGACCCAGCAATTCACGTGTGTTGCTGGTGGTTTTCATCTCAGCCACTTGGATACCTCGCTTGATGTCTGCCTGGATTGTAGCATAGAACATCTAGCAGAAAATCTATTCAGGATTTTAAAGCTCTGTGAAATTTTAGTAATTCACATGTTATTTGCAAACTTAGCAATAGTGATAGTAAGATAACTGTTTGCCTGTTTGTGTTCTCATTTCTCTCTTGTCTGAAGAGCTCCTGAAAATAGGAAGATAAGTGATGTATGAAGATGATGGTCATGTTTAGTTTCATTGTCACATACACTCTGACCACATTAAAAATGCCATTTGAGTGAGAACACGTTTAGCTTGTTTGAGTTTTAAAATGGGTGGGAAAAGTGTGTTGTGTGAATAACAAATGCTTATGTGATTATCCTTATCCCACGGGGCTTTCTCTTTTTTATTTGATTTAAATGTCTTGGAATACTTCAACCACAGACAGCTCGGATCTACACTGATTAGGTCTATGCTAGATATTAAATGTCACGTGTAATGTTACGCTTCCTGTGCTGTATAGAGGTAGGCTAACGTCAGTAAATTATGGTCCTTATTCTGTTCTTGGATGTGTAATCTCAGGGTTTAGGAGTCAGGTCTGTCTGTCAGGCCATCTGAATGAGCAAAATACTGTGTTAGAAGGTCTTGTTTTCAGTACCGACCTTGAACTTTCTGTAAAGTAAGTATATACATATGTTGGAATTAATTTGCCACATGATGTTTGCAGTGACTTCAATGAAGTGACACATTGATGTAGAAAAGTCTTAAGATCTCTTTGACAACGAGACATTATCAATAGATAATGAAGATGTTTGTCTTATTTTATTTGTTTTTATTTAGTGTGCTACTTCTACTACAATTATTAGTATTTTAAGCAAACATTAAGTCAGTGAGTAAGTTGATTTACTTTCACTGAATATGACTTCTTTTTATTAAAGTTGCAGATCTTACTCTTGCCATATGCAGCTAATTTTCCTTTGGGGGGAAAAAAGCTTGTTACTTTTTTAGTGGAGCAATCTGTTACCTTGTCTGTAGTCTGTGAAGTCAGTGCAATTCTAATTTGCATCAGCTAATAAAAAATGTGTGGGTTTTAAAGTGAAAATCATGCAAAATTAAAAAAAAAAAAAAAGGTGAACTAACAACTGATCATCTATGCAAAAAAAACAAGGCTAGAAATGTGATCAAATTAGGTCACAGCAGTGCAATTTTGTGCAGGGCTGAAAGCATATCTGCAGACCTTGTATGTTTTATCTTGGGAAGCAAAGCTCTTGGAAAATGTGCATAAGAGGGATGAAGAGAGCTTTTTTCATCCTCCTTTTCTGAGCTATCATTGGGAAGGCAAGATTTTCTGTTGCATTAAGTGACAGAAATTTTAACTTAAGCTAAAAGCTGTGCAGTTCATATAATTGCTCTGGTGCAATTCATTTGTAGAAGGGACAAGTCACAGTAGGTTTCATGTGATCTCCTGTACAATGAAGTAATTAATACTTTGATTATTTATTATATTATTGCAGTATTTACACACGGTGAGGGGTCCTGTCGCGAGAAGCTTGCAGCCAAAGTGAACAAAAGGTCAGATAGAGGTGTTTAAAGAATTAATGAGATAACATTGAGTACGGGCTCTCAGCAGTGCTGGGAGAAATGGCCAAATGTTGGAACTAATCCTGTTAACTGCAGGTGACAGAAAAGGAGGATAAGGAGGGCTAGTCGGAAGGAGGAAGCTGGATAGGGATTGTAACTGGTGTTCAGTAAACTTTGGTACTAAAAGGATCAATTTGCTTTATACGTGAAGAAAAGGGTGAAGATTTTTGAGGTGGTGGTATTGCTTGTGTTGTGAGGTGTCACTACCTGTTTGTGAACGTTATCCTGGTCCATCATGTGAGGGAGAGATGACTGACTGGTGGCACTACAAGTCCAGCTGAAGGGCAGCAAAGTCGATGCTCTATGGAATCAGGTTTTATTCTTTAGGTAGGGATCTATAGATGGTATGGAGATAGATAGATATGTGTATATATATATGTATATATATATATAGATGGTATGTAAAAAAAAGACAAACCAACCACCAACAACAAAAAAACAACCAAACAAAAAAAACCCCAAACAAACCAAAGCCAACAAACCATAAGCAATCAAACCTAAAAAATAATAATAATAAAAAAGGAAATCTCAACACAACCCCCCCAAAAAAACCAAAAACAAACAAAGACCCACAATAATGGGTTGAGAGGAACTAAATGTATCTTGAAAGTTTTTCCTGACATCTGACTCCCACAGGGAGATGTTGAGCAGTCGGGCAGAAATACCTCCTGTAACCTTTGCATCCATTCTTGTTCCATGGTGGGAGCAGGTGTATGTCATCCTTAGAGAGGAGTTTCGACCATTTCTTCAAGGTTTACTCCAGAAATGAAGCACATCTCTCATTTATCTTTCTTCCATCAAATATTCTCTGTAGGCTTTTCCTCATGTGGCAAAGCAAACTCACCTCAACCTCTGGAGGACTGTCTGAAAATGAAAGAAAACACATTTCATGGCCTTTTCTGGCATAACTGCATTAAAATGTAGCATTCTAGGACAGGTACAAAGGAGAAGTTTACTTTTAACTTTGACTCTTGTAAACTAATAAGAAATATCTTTTCTTTTTTTTCTAAGGGGTATCAGGTTTGACAAACATGGGCACCCAAGATTATGAATAGTGAAGACAATGAAGAGTGGGACAACCATCGAAGAGTAGCAACCTTATATAAGGTGAGGAACATACTGAATTTATCCTGTTCTACTTGCAAAATCAATTAATTAGCTGTTGTTCTCCTCCATTTTCATGGCAATGTGCAATCATTATAACCAAGAATGTATAGGCATATTCCCCCCCCACTACATTTTGGGTTTTTTTACTTGCATGGAGAAAGCCAGTATGTGGCAATCCAAATGCATACTGTGTTGTGAATGAGAGTGATTACAGTTGCAAAACATTAAATATTAAATGCCAAATGGCTAATGACTTCCAGTAGTCCTCAGTTCCTTCTCCAAAGATTGATGCTGTAAATGGGGATTTGCAAACAGGAATTTTAATGATCTATGGAGCAGAAGTGAAAATGTTTGCAAAGCTAGTGTGTACCTAGAACTATTCTGAAACCTTTTACGTTACAGTTAACTATTCTTGTGTTTTGAATTTCATTGCTTGCCATGGGGTGAGATAGAAGAGTAGATATTTACAGAAACTGTGCAAGTGATAAAAGGAACTGCTTATGCCTGACTTCATCTTCTGCTTTGTATGTTTTAGTACTTATGTACTTTAGTACTAGCTAATTTGAATAAGCTCTGCCAGTCACATGCAACATATGGGGCCAGCGCCAACTTTTTATAATGCTGCATTACAAATATACCCACCAGCTGAGAAGTGTGATATAAAGAGCTTTGCTTTTTCTTAACCAACTGTCTTCATAGATAGTTGCAAGGGGGATACTGCTGGCCCCTTAAATGAGAAATCCCATTTCACTTCATCTGTTTACTCATTTCTTTCTGTAGCATTTTGAGTAACTAGTTTGACCTTAATTTTAAGGATCACACGAGATCTTGCAAGTATTAGTCCTTTTCAAGAAGGGACTGTAAACTTGGCAGTAGAAAGTTTGTTATCTTGTGATCAGATATACTTAGTTTTAAGAGTTTTCATTTCTTAGTTTTGTACGTATTCAGAAAGAGTTAAAAGGGCACATTGATTTGTTTGTTTGTCTTTTGAAGGGTCTCCCCTGACTCACACTGTTAGATTCTACTCTGTTTGCACCTGTGGATCCAAAGAAAAGATCTTGTTCTTGTAGTTAAAATTTCATAACATTACTATTAGTGGTGTGATGCAGAATGAAGTCAAGCCCACTGTCTTATAGGTGAGCATGTTCTGAAGTGCTAATTGGAGTTTAGAGAAGAGCTTAGCAAAAGCTTATTAGAGTCAACAGAAATACTTCCATTGTCATCAGATTAAGACCAAGTTTGATTTTTGGAATATGCTGCAAAAGCTGAGCTATTGAGTTAGCACTTGCCAGTTTGTAAATCCCCTTTTCTAACAGTGTCAGATAATGGGAGTTCATACTATAAAACAAAACAAAGCCAGTACCTAAGCCATGTATAACCTATTGAGCTAAAGTCTTTTTTCATAACCCATTGCTGAAATAGTGAGTGTTGCTGTACAGGGTAAGTTGAAGCATTTGTAAATGTCAAAGACAGGCATTTGCTGTATGTAATTTCCATATTCACAGTGTAAGTAGGGTCATTGTAGCAACCTGTTAATTACGAGTTTATAGCTCTCCTAGAAGCAGATAAATAACTTCTTTGCAATGGGTAAAACTGGGTTATAGAAGAATGAGTGAAAAGAAAGCTGTGCCTTTATCTGGAAATATGTCAGTGATTGATGTTTTCACTTTTCTCTTGTCTTTGTGTATATCTGGATCTCAGGAAAACAAGTGCCCAGTGGGGTATGGGGAGTTGATTGCAATGTCTTTCAAATGACCTATGAATCATGAGAATCTGGAAATCCTTATGACATTTATGTACAAGAAGGTTTAGGTGATGATGTGGGTTGACATCCTAACAAAACAAGGTTGCTGTAAATTTTAAGTGTTGCTTAAAATTAATTTTAGTTTGTAGAACTCTTCGTTGTACCTAAACCTTGATTAACTTTACAGGAGTTTAAATACATTTTTTTTTTCTTTCTCTTTTTAATCTCCTAGTTCTGAGTTAATATCCATTAAAACAGTTTTTGAGTATTTTCTGAGGCTCTTATTGCTCAGCATTACCTTTCTCATACTCTTCTTTTATTCTCTTCCTTCTGATGTTCCTTTCCATTCTAGGAATCCCTGTTAATGGGATATGATACACAATGTATATGAAAACATAAACACTTACCAGACCTTGTGTACTGTGAAAGAACTTCTAAAAAACTGCATTTTTTTTTCCCTGTCCTCAACTGGGTAGCAATTAGAACTGCAGATGAGTACCTCTCAGAGAGAGCATGGAGTGTAGTGCTTCTGTCTTCCCCAGTCTACGCTTGTATCTAGGCTCCTTTACAACAGCTATTTTAAATATATCTCCTTTTGGCCCAGCTTTCTCATATCCCATATCAAGGTAATTATAAATTGAATTGTTCTGGTAGATGTTCTCATGGTATTTGACAAGGCTACATTAACTGCACTTACATGTTTTCAGGTCTCGTATATTCTCATTGTGGTGTTGTGTTTGTTTGTGGAATATGGAGAGGTTCTTTTCAGTCTTTATGTACTAATAAAAAAGTCCACAAATCAAAATACAGACACTTGACTCTCATTAAAAAAAAAAAGTGGAGGGAGAGAGAAAAAAGAAGAAAGAAAACTACAGTTTTCAGTCTGAACATTAGTGTCACTAATACTCATGTGCAGTAAGTCACAAGAAAAGGTGAAATATTAGTAATATGTTAGTAAGATGAAAATATTTCACTGAAGCTTAGAGGTGATACATTTACATTTCTGGGGGGGGGGGTGTAATAATAATATCACTGTTCAGTTGCTCTAGCAATGTGGTGCTGTTTCATGCAACAGTTTAGATCATCTATTTAACCAGTACCTCTGGAGTTTGTAATATTAACCATGTTGTGATATTTTTTATTATTTTTTTTTTATTAACTGAATGGAGGTTTTGGAGATTTTTCATCTTGCTTGTTGCTCAGGTTCCTTAACTGTGGACTGCTGTTTGATGCTGTTATTTCTGAAGAAAATGTTTACTATTTATAATATGCAATTGTGCATTTCTTTTGCAGTTCAATGATGTGAACCATGTACTGTGATTTTTGCTAGCAACAGTGAGATTGTTTGGGTTTTGTCCTACATGTAAGATGACTTTGTTCTGAATATAGAGAGTAAATCTTAGCATTGCTTTTCATTAATAATGCCCCCCCCCCCCCTTTTTTTTTTCCTTAGATGCCTCTTTCCTGGTCCCAATCCTAATTTATTCCTGCTTTATATTGATTCAAGGTGACTTTAGTGACCTCATGACGCTTCTGTAAAAGCCAGATTCAGCTAGGATGTTACACCATCACTGTCGGAGAAACCCTGAGCTACAGGAAGAGTTGCAGATTCAGGCTGCAGTTGCTGCTGGCGATGTTCACACCGTGCGCAAGATGCTGGAGCAAGGGTATTCTCCAAATGGTCGAGATGCCAACGGCTGGACCTTGCTTCATTTCTCTGCAGCAAGAGGGAAAGAGAGATGTGTCCGTGTTTTTCTTGAGCATGGAGGTGAGTTGACTAGAAAGAAAAATCTTGATACACATCTCACAGCTTTCTCTCCCAGTTTCCATTGTAGAGCTTTCCAGCACTGGTTAGGTGTCAGACTATTTCTGATTATTTTTTTTCTTTTTTTTTGGGTTAGTACTTATTTTTTTCCTTTTGATACATACTGTGTGAATGAGGTAATAGGTTAGCTTTATATTCTAATACCTTGGGTTTTTTTAAATCCAGAATCACCTAGGAATTGGTAGAAGAACAAGTGTTTTGAAAATAGGGCAGAAGGACTCGTTATAAAATGAAATGCACTCACAGAACTCTCACTATAGGCTTTTCTGTTATTATTAGAGGAAGGCGAGTCCTTGAATTGAAATCCTAGGGAAATGTTTCAGAATTCTCAAGCAAGTTACCAAGTTGTATTAAAGACTGACTTTCCATATGGGCTTTAACAGAGTCTGCTAAACTTTCACAGAAACAGTACTATTTGTGCAAGGACTTTAGTGTCAGCTAGTCCAGCGGAGTTTACACCTCTCTTGCATCCATCTGTAGTGAAGCTTTATTTGAAGAACTGATTGAGTTTTGTTGGTTTGTGATATACTTGCTTGGATGAAGATGATTACCCCTCCAATTGTACAGTCAGAATTTCTTTTTGCTGTATCTTCTAAGGCCACCTAAAGTTTTTAGAAATGGATAGTTTTAATCTTCCTATGTGACACTGGAGAGGGAAAAAGAGGAATCATTTGGATGTTCTCCACATTCTGTTTAGTGCTCTTAACAGCATTCTCTAAGCTAATGCTGTTTTTATCAAATGAATTGTGAACTAAGACATTTTCAGTCCCAAGAAAACTGAAATTATCTTTTTTTTTATTCACGTGTCTGAGGCCATATGGGCCCCTTATGTGTGTTGCAGTATTTGTCAGATGTATGGATCACCCTTGAAAACTAAATGGCATTAATAGGCTGTGGTATTTGCACAATTAGTGGTCTGTTCCCTAAGAGCAGTAGTGAAATACAGCCTGAACAACTGGACCCCTTTGATAGACCTACTACAGACTCTTAACCATATAATATTGGCAAATACTTATGTCCTTATTGGAAGGAGGGGAAAAAAGCTACTAAATTGCACTAATAATTAACCTTAAATTCTACTTTTAAAATGTATTAAATCTGAATAATCTCAAGCCTTCAGTTTGATAATTCCAACTGTAAGCTTGATTTGTAAGTCTCAAAATATGTTGGTTTTAACTCTGTAAACTTGAAGATGATTCAAAAAAAAGCCTCATTCCTATGTATTTTCATTGTATAAGGTTTTTATATTAAATAGCTGCTGATGCAGTGGTTTTGGTTTTATTTTTGTTGTTACTCTTTTCTATATCTGATACCTTGTGAAAACTGCCTGTACTGAACCACCCTTGTGCTGGAAGCAGTATAGAGTTTAATCACCAGGACTAGAAAGTTGAGTAACAAATAGTGTGAGGGTTAGTCATCTACAGCAGCTTTCCTGTAGCTGAACCTTGCTTCAGAAAATTGGCACTGTTTTCTGCCTTGCCTTGTTTTCCCTCAAAACGGAGGCATAAGAGATAATGAGTATTTAAAACATAATAATGTTGCAGATGAGCTATTAAGCAGTGGATGAGCTGACTCTTAAAAGCAGAGTTAATCATTCCTGCCTCATTAGCAAGAGGTTTGTGTCTACCTTCCTTCACAGTCTCCACCTTTCTCCCTCTCAAGAAGTGGATTATTTTGATGTTGGTGCTTAATCCCCGTGAACCAAAATGATACAGGGGTGAAGAAGTAGTTTTCGTGTGTGAATCTTATGGTAAGCAGAGTATTACTAATACACAGTCAGTTCAGTAAAGAAATTAGTGAGCGGGAGTGGATGGACTTCTGGAGGAAAGAGAGAACCAAGATGGTAGGAAGGAAGTGACAACTGAGGATAGTTGTGGCTGTCTAGAGGGATGCTGAAGTGTAGCAGAGCTGGAAGTACCTTCATACTAGAGGAACAAGAAACCCACACTGGGCTGTTGCTGAGGGTGGAGTTGTGCCTCGCATCTGAGATGCTGGCAGTCTACTGACATAGTCTTGCACGGTAGCAGGATGGAGATGGAGTTTGGCTAATCGAGGCTGAGAAGGAATCTGGTCACTGACCTGGAAATAAAAGGTAGCTTCTTATGGGAGTCATGACCTGGCCGCCTCCTGCTTCTGCCTCTTTCTTCTCTTCCATCACTGCTCACCAGCAAAGAAAAGAGTCAGAGGACAGCAGCGTGCGTGCAGATTGGCTGATTTGAGTGGAGGTGGTGGAACACGAGGAAGGTTTTTATTATCTGCTGAGCAATGAGACACAGATAGATGAGGAATGTGTAAAGATGTGTAAATGTGAAGGAAAAAAAAGGCAAAACAAAACCCAAACACATAAAAATAAAAACAAACCCACAAACCAAAAGCCAACCAAAAAAAAGCAGTGCATACTAAAAGCCAGCAGAAATACCAACTGAATAGAGGTATTAGGTGAGATCAGAAGTATTCTTTATCAAGTAATGAAATGCAGAAAGTTGACCAGAACCGTGGATAAACTTAGGTTTTGTGAAAAAAAAAAAAAAGTGAATTTTATTTTCCTAGTGTATTTGTCTCATTTTAATAAAGTGAAGTTTCTGAGAGAGCCAACTCTTTTTATCCATAGAAACAATCGAGAGTCACGAAGCTCAACAGGAAAGCAACACAAAATTAGGGAGTGTAGTTTTCAGTAATCTCAGATTTTTGCATAACAAGCCTTTTTCCCCCTTTAGAGTAATTTTTGTTATTTTCAAAATGAGGTGTTGAGACAAGACAATCCAATGCTGAACAAGAACTATGTTTAATTAATCCCTGACCAGCACTGTTAATGTTAAATGAGCTAAAGTCTTGAAAGTGTGTAGTTGTTAGCTGTCCCTTGGTGATACCTTCTCAATACTAATTGAGCAGGACAGTTTCTGGTTACTCATATTAAAGTGAAGAAATTATTCAATAAAGCTCCTAGAAATTGAAGAATAACCAAAAGAAGTAGAAAAACAGATGTATTTATTTATTTTTAGTCTTGGCTCCTGTAAGATGTCTAAATTTTAATATGGTCCTGCAGAATCTGGGGGAAACTAGAGAATGCCAAATGCTCATCCCCTAAACCAGCTCATAAAGTGTTTCTGTGTCTGAACAGTAATGCTTTCCTGGAGGTCTTTTGTATCAATGTTGGCCTAGAAAATTCAAAACAGAAGCTGTATGTAGTCATGTTTCTAAACCTTGTGGTCAGAATTAAGCCCTAGTTGCAGGGGGAGTAAGCTTGAAATAACAGAAGGAATTTATGAAGCCAGAAGCATTACTTGCTTGGCTTCCCAAATCAGACTGTGATAGAGAGACCTGATGAAAGTGTCAAGAAAGATGGGAAACTGTCTCACTGAGCGGGAGATTGATACTCTCAAATATTAGAATCTTGTTTAGGAATCTGTATATCATCTAAGCTACAGTATCAGAGAAGAGTTTCATCAACGGTAGAGTTTAAATGACTAGCTTAGGTGCCCAACTTTAACATGAAATAAAATAATCTGAATATCATTCAGTGTTGTAAATTTTCAGTCTCAAGTGAGCTTGATTGCAGTAATTTGGTATTCTTGATAAGCAGTCCAAGGCTTATGCCATTGTATTATCCCTTGTATTTAGGAACTTGAGAAGTGACAAAATGCAGCTGTTCACATTTCTAAATTCTGCTCTCCCCAAATTAATGGCAAGCTTGAAAATAAATAATAATCAGGATGGAGGCAAGACAAAGAAATGCTGACAAGGGCTGGCTTCGTCCCTTCCTAGTTAAATATGCTTGTACCAGGTACCTTTTTTTTTTTTTCTTCATATTTTGAAAGGTAAGCTGAGAATCCTCCCCACTTCATTTCTACCTTGTGTTTTTTGGGGAGGGAGTTACTTTTACATCAGGATGCCAATACTGAAGCCTTTTAAACAAATAAATAAAACTCCCCACAACAACCCAAGTTCTGAAGGCAACATCAGTTTTATAGCAATACTTTTCCAAACACAGGGATTGAAGGAATGGAAATTACATGCACCATCATGCAGGTCACACCTGCTAAGAGCCCGTGTGAAGTTCAGAAGTTTTCCAGGAGATGGCAGCAAAACATTGAATAGCAACAGGCAGTTTGGTCCCGTTAAAATTGTTTCCCTAATCGAGGGGGAGACTGGTACTGTTAGCTCACTAGAAACCTATAATCTTGACAGGAATTACAGTATTTTTATCACGAGGTTTTGCTACCGGGTTTACATTTGGAAGGTTAGTTGTTTGTGTTGCTTGGTTGCCCAACTGAGAGGTGTTTTTTCCTATTGTCAAGACACTTCTCTACATGACTTAGTATTTTTGGGGGGTTTTTTGTTGACTCTGGTGGTCAAAAGTAATGAAATCTGGGGAGTAGGGAAGGCATGGAAAGGTACTTAAAGCTGTAGGCAAAGGGCATTCTTATGTTGCAAGTAAATTGTTGGGTTTGGGTTGTAGAAAGTTGTATAACAATGTGTATACGTGCACACACAAGAGCTGGGGCGTATCTGATTGAGACTGGAAAGAGCACAGATTAAACGGACCTGGTGGAAGTACCCTGCACCTCACTTTGGAGGGTAGAAATGATTCACTTGCATGCCCTATGCAGCATGGAAAAGAAAAGGTGCAACATGATTTTTAGTTGTTTATTTATTTATTTAAGCTTGTTTTGGTGTTCATTGGCCCCGGCTGCTGATCTCTCTCTTTCCTTTATGTCCATCTTTCTCCTTAATTCTGTCTCTCAGAATGTATCATCCCTCTGCATCTAAATTCTCATGTTTATGCCACTCACCTTATTTATCAGCAATCAGGAGGTAATCTAGAATAGGCTGAGCAGTGTGAAGAAAGAGCAGCAAACATCACTCTGAAATAGTATCTTTGTCTTCAGTGACGTGGGTTGTACAGATTCTTTGCTATATTTTGGACATCATCATAGTGCAGGTTAGGAACCACCTATTCAGTCACTGACTTTGTTTTCCTGCAGACCTGTGGATGCTCCATCGATTGCTTTGACTCAGGTTAGTGTAACTTTACAGAGCACTGAAACTTCTGCTTTTCACAGAAGACTGCCCTTACTAAGGGTCTAAACTTCCCTTAATCTTCCTCTCGTTATTACCAGGTTCCTATTTGATAACTAGAGGCAGTTCTCACATTTTATTTCTCTGGGTAGCCAGGCTGCTTTAGTCTCTATGTTGGATTTTGTTTGGTTTTCCTCCCCTCAGTCTTCACTTTTTTAAAGATCCTTAACGTTGCTGGATGGCCTTTGCAGCTGTATTCTGTACTCTCCTCTTGCCAGCTCTTTTATTTTTGGTATGAAGTCCATCTCTGAATGTTATCTGGATATGGTTACAGGAGGTCCATATTGGGAAGCTTATTCCTGTTATTTTGCATTAGCACCTTTATGTGTTCAGACTAAACTAGCTTGCAATTTATACTGTATTGTGAACTTAACTTACAGCAGGTCTGAATTTGAGATGCAAATTGGCGTCTCCACACCCTCTCCCCTTCTCCTGTTCGAGTGTGATGGCGAGCGAGCAGAAAACTGCCCTCTCTACATGGTACAGGAGAGCAAGTGCTCCTCTTGAGCAGCGTGTGAGAGCACAGGGTGTTTGTAGCCTTCAGACAAGGTTGTTTTAAACCTGTGTGGTGACAGCATCCTATTATTCTTTACTTCTCCCCCACACAGATGTCTGCTACTTTTCTTCTAATCACAGTATGCACAGTTGAGGAAATTACAAAAAATTCCCCATGCCAGGATGCAAGGACAGGGCTGTCAAGGTTATGGAAGATGGACAGATACCTTTAAAGCTTGTCTGCTGTTCGAGTTGATGTGCTTTGTGCACAAACGTGCGATTACAGAGCAGCCAACACCACAAGCAACTGTGAAGGACAGACCCCAGCAGTCATTTCAAAAGATACACGCTGGTATTGAAAACATGTCAGCTTAAGGCTAGGACCTTGTGCAGATAGTACCTCTCCTTGCCAGCTGGGAGACTTAGGAAAGTGCCTTCAGCTTCCAAACTGTGGTTTGTACCTTTTAGCACCCAGCAGGCAGCATCTTTGGATGGTTGGAGGAGAAACTCGCAGCCTGGCTTGTTCGCTCGCTGAGAAATGGTAACGAGGCAGGCACCTTCCCTGTGGTAATTCATTTCACTTGCTTAACAAGTTTGGGTGTCCTGAAGAAATAAAATTAAGCAAATTGATTTGATTATTTTAAATTGTAACTTCCAAAAATCAAATGGTGTTTTTGTGCTTTGTTGGCTGGGGGGAGAGGGGGAATCGATGTAATCGCTTGTATTCTGCACTAACGTTTTTCCTGGCTCTTTCCAGAAGTGGATACTTACATTCTTGTCAAATCTTAAATTTTTGTAAAACTATAAATTCAGAACAGATTCATCATCTATAAAAACAGACTTTATCAAGATAATCTAAAACAACATATATCCTACATGCTTTGGAAATCCTGCAGACCACAGAGAAACATTTTACCTAATACAGTATTACACCCTAAAAACAATACAATGCTGCCAGACCACAAAACATCCGCAATTTGGGACAGCAGATGTTTCTACACATGCTTCTTTTTAAGACCAAGAAGCAACACAAGGGAAAATAAAAAAAAAAGTGGAACATTGAGAAAGAAATGTAATATTGTAGAGCTGGAGGAAAACTGGATGGACAGAGAGATTTGAGTAATTAGCCTAAGAGTGCTAAGAAGATGTGGAAAACTATTTGTCATATGGGAACATGTATTTGAAACAAAATTTCTTTTTTTTCCTGTAACTATCTCTTAAATATAAATTAACTTTTTCTTAAAAATAGCATGTTCATGAAAGCAAGAATTAGCTTGAAGTACAAAAATACCCTGTCATGCTATGCCTGCAAAGACTAACTAACATTCAACCCTTTGATTATTTTTTTTGCAGCACTGGATTACTATAATGCCTTCTAATTATTTTTTAATTTTATTTTAACTTCAGCTGATCCCACAGTTAAGGACTTAATTGGAGGCTTCACTGCTCTGCATTATGCAGCCATGCATGGCCGAGCGAGGATTGCACGTTTGATGCTGGAATCTGAATATAGAAGTGACATTATTAATGCAAAAAGCAACGATGGTTGGACTCCCCTCCATGTAGCAGCCCACTATGGCAGAGACTCATTTGTCAGACTCCTGTTGGAGTTCAAGGCTGAGGTTGATCCGCTCAGTGATAAAGGTACTACACCGCTTCAGCTGGCCATTATCCGAGAGAGGTCAAGCTGTGTGAAAATCCTTCTGGATCACAATGCCAACATCGACATTCAAAATGGTTTCCTGTTACGATACGCTGTGATCAAAAGCAATCACTCTTACTGCCGAATGTTCCTTCAGAGAGGGGCGGATACAAACTTGGGTCGCTTGGAAGATGGACAGACACCCTTACACTTGTCTGCTCTTAGAGATGATGTGCTTTGTGCACAAATGTTGTATAATTACGGAGCAGACACTAACACAAGGAACTATGAAGGACAGACCCCACTGGCTGTTTCAATAAGTATTTCTGGAAGTAGCCGACCCTGTCTGGATTTCTTACAAGAAGTGACAAGTATGTATGTAAGAGAAGTTAATCACAGGACACGGTGTCCTCTAAAAGCCTTCTTTGAATTTAGCCCCAGAAAAAAAAAAAAAAATGCTTCCTCTCTGCCCCTTGATGCTATTTAAATGCACTAGAAAATTTCTGGGAAGGTGAAGGGATTGTGATACTGGGAATCTCTTACTTGGCAAAGTTGCTAATGTTAGCTATATTTTGTTTAAATATCTACAGGAAGCATTCGTTTAAAAAAAAAAGTGAACTGTAAAACCTCATTTTATTAATGGCCATAGCACATAAGATGTTTGGGGGTTTGGGTTTTGGTTTGTTGTTCGTTTAGTTGTTTGGGTTGTTTGGTTTGGTTTTTTTTTTTTCAGTGTCTTGCTTGTTTCGTTTTATTTTTAATTGCCATGCAAATACTCTGCAGTTGCTGCCTTTTTTTCATCAGGCACTACAACTGGGGTAGAAAAGAGCTTTTGCTGCTTTGTGTTCTCCCCACATTCTCTCTCCCCCTTTCTCCCCTACACCGGGCAACAACATGGTGTAGTTCATTCCTGCAACAGGAAGGGCTTTCCTGTGCTGTGTCGCTTGGATTTGATATTGTTGATGTCTTGGAAATATGGAAGAGATTTTAACTCATCGTGACTTCTGATATTTAGAAAGAGTGTTAGGCTCCTAATATTCTGCTCGCTTTTGATTCTTGGTTTTTGGTGTACTAGATCTGCTGACAGTTTTCTCTTATTCAACGTGAAATGCTGTAATAGTGGTTCTTAATTATAATATTGCCTAAAGCATTTAGGAATTGCTGATTAGCAATTAGCAGGAATTTGCTAATGCAAACATGTTAAGATGGCCTGATAAATTATCATCTTATTAAGTTGATCTTTGCGCTACAGAGAATGTGGTATTTCATATACCCTTTTTTTCCCCTTACACTTCCTTTTATTTCTTGGATGTGGTAGTTTTTAATGAGAAGTAAGCACCCTATATACTCTGCAAAGAAAATGAAATTTAGTGTGGACCAGGGGTGAATCAGCTGAGATCTGCTGGGAATAGTTGGCACAAATAAGCGTTTGGAATTTCATTTTTTTCTCTTCATGATTTGTGGTGTTGTTTTTACTTTTATCTCAAACCTAACCAGAATTTTTGGAAAGGTAGAAGTTGATAATAAGAAATACAAGCAACTAATACATCTTGTTTTAATTTGCTTTCACCTTCTCATTCAAACACATTTCTTTCTGGTCTCCTTTTTGGGAGTTTCTCTCTATATAGTAGCACTGTCAGGGTTATATTGGTAGATGATATAATACCCAGATTTGCAATTTTTCACAGTCTTGGGACGTTATCAGTCAGCATGAAGACTAAAACTGCTTCAGTATTTTTTCAGGGTCTGAAGAATAATTCATAAATCTGGAAGCTGGTACTGTAGCTTACTTTTAGTTTGCAGGTTCCGTACCTTAAGGGTTTAACATTAAGTAAGAAGTAAATTCTGCTACAAAAAAAAAAAAGTAGCTTACATTTGTGGCTAGTGTCACAGTGTTGGAACTATCCTTGTTTTGTGCTGATGGAGGGAGAAATGGGAAAGCAGGGACGACTAGTGCTGACAAAAACACTTCAGCTTTGTGCTTCTGAGCAAAATGATTATGAATATATGTTTACAAACAGCTATAAACAGACTCTGCTGACCTTATTATAAATATCCAAACACTGTCTTCCACGGTTTTCGTGAATAATCACTTTAATAAGATGGTGTAGGAGAGATGAAATGGATAAAGAGCAAGCTGGGATTTGAGTAGCAGAGTTACAGATTAGATCAGACCGTGTCGAGATCTCATGCTGTAGCACTGGGGAAGAATCTTGTTTCTGAGCTTATTGCAATATCTATTTACTAGAAGAAAAAATGCCAAAATTGTTAGAGAATTCTTCTAGTAGAAGTCTTCCTGAAATTATATCTTGAGGTTGGTAACATTGGCTTGGTCGTGTGGCTTAACGGGAATTTCTAGTTTGTTTATTTGAATGTTAGAGCTATGGATTTCCATATTAAGCACTTAAGTTTTCTGTGTGCATCCAAAGTTTTGGAGAGTGTATTTTATAGTAAATCAGGGATTATTTTTTACTTTTGTAGTGGATTTAAAAAAATTAACTTTAAAGATTAATAGTGAATTATGAAAGTTTTGAAACCAGTCCCTCCGAGTGAAAGCAGTTGCATGTTTCCTATAAATGGGGTACTATTTAGCAGTCTACATTTAAGATTTAAGTAGTTGGGCTTTGTTTTGTTCTTTTAATACTTGGCAAATGTATTTGTACAGTTTCAGTTCCTCAGAAAACATCGTATGTGAATTTCTTTTTGTTTTGGTAGGTATTGTAATTGGTAATAATCACAGCCTTTGCCCAGGTCCCCGGTTATGAATGACAGGCAAGAAACCAAGCTCTCAGAAATACTCAGTATTGGCCCTGTGAGTCTGCAAGAAGATACTGGGTTTTGGGTTTTGACCCTGGAGGCCTGATATTCTTCCTGGTTACAGGTAGAGCTTCTTTTGCTCCTAGAGTAATTCCAAGAGGAAGGGAGTAATTCTGTAGTTGTTTCTCAGTATTTAAGCACAAAACTGGAAGTTAGAGCAAAGTTTTTCCTCGTGGGTCTGTTGTTGACTTGGTGTTTAGGCAGTTGCTCATATCTTTTTATTATTCCCCCCTCCTCCTTTTTACAATGAGTAAAGTCTCCATGTCGGGTGGGGGTGGGGGGGGGGTGTGGAAACAATACTGGAGGTGAAAATTGCTCAAGGATTTTATTAATCACCTTCATTTTCCTTCTCTATTTTACACTTTCTAACTCTAAACCCACCATTTATTGGCAACCACCATCATCCCTGAGATCATCCAATAGTTGGTTTGGAGCACTTCAGTATAATGCTTCACTTTTATGAGATCTGAACCTGTCTCGTCGGCAACGTCGGTGGGTTAACCTTGGAACGAGCTAATGCAAAATTGAAATTGAGATGCACATATATAATATATACAAGAACAGGGATATATGCAGGCTTTTTTTCTTTTGGTAGTGTATATGTCTACAGAATTAACATGTGCGATTACAATCCTGGATGGAACAGTTTATGTTGAGGCTGCAGTTGAATGGGATTTGACAATATTACAACTTAGAATGCTGGAGGTAGGAAAAATGCAACTATTAGGAAAAAAGGGTTTAAATAAACTTTTAAGATACCAGAAATTCAATTATGATCTCAAAAAGGGGAATAAAAAAGCTTGAACCCTTCCCCCTCCCCATAGCTCTCATTTAATGTGATCACCCTTCAAATAAGGTAGCAGACAAGAGAGTCTGTGACGAGCTGTGCAAGTTGCTCGGCTGTGTCAAATAGCAAAGTAAAAGGATATGGGCACAGCAGTGTAGTATGGCATGTGTGTTAACAGGTACCAAGGAACTGATTTCAGATCTGGAACAAGATCTAAAGGTCAGCAAATGAATTAAACTATGAATATTTCATCTGCGTTCCCTTCTTTATAAAATTTTTCAAAGGGCAAATCTTTGGGTTTGAGTAGAGAGTGTAATTTTGTGTTTAGATTTATAGAGCACTGTAAATGTGCAGAAAAACTTAGACAAACATCCTGTTAAGGAAAACCTTATACCTTCTTTGTCTCTATCCCTTTGCTAAATAAAGATAACTTTTCACTAGGATTTTTTTTTTTTTTTTTTTACTGGAAGAAGCTTTGAAAAAGGGTCTCTGCATGATTTAAAATTCTATGAGAACAGAAGTGTCATAGTGAATTAAGTAGATTTTTATGTACTTTATTACATGGATAATTGCAAAGGAAACAAGATCTTCATGTTTGTTATAATACAGAAGAACTTTACTGGAATTGCAAGCTTTGACTGCTTGCTTCCTTGGGTGCTGCTGGAAATCCACTAATGAACGTGGTCTGCTTGTCATCTGGAAACTAGGGGAAGAGGGTTATTTTATACTTTTTCATTTTAGCTGGATCAGTGATAAACAAATACCATCTGAATCGTGATTACTTTCTGCAGATTGCAGGCACCTATTCCTTAAAGGCCGATATGGTTTTTGATACCTTTATGAAGACATAGCCTATTTTTTCTTTTCTTTCTAGAAATAGGGAAGGTACCTTTCAAATAATTAACTCTCAACTCAGAACTGTGCAGTGTGATATTAAATAATGACTAAGTGGAGTTGACTGTCTTAAGCAGCTGAATCATTTTTGTATAGTGATATACAGATATGTATTTTGGAAGAGTTTTTGGAAGATGCATATGTTAAAAAAAAAAAAGAAAAATCAAGTTAAAATGTGTATTTCTATATATGGTGTGTAATGTAGAGCCAGCTCCTACTCCCCTTTGCACACCCATGCTGTAAAAATAGTGTAACAGTGCATCTTAAGCCTGTTTTTACATTCAGAGCACTTGACTTACTGTCTCCTAAAACCAGATAACCATTATGGTATCGACATTCTTAGCTGAATTTCCATAGCCATTTCAGTAAGAATGAATTTATAGAAACGTTATAAATTATTTTAAAGAAAAATCTTATACAAGCATTTTCAGATCTTCATTTCATTGCTGAATACACCTGTTATACTTAATGAGCTTTACTGGCATTCTGCTTTTCCATATATGTTTCAGTCCAAAATACACTGTGGTATTTTCTTTGACAGGTACATTGGCATTTGATAGACATCTAGAGCTCATTGTAGAGACTTATTTTTTCAAAGAGCAATGAAAACATACTTCAAGCTCAGGTATTCTGACAGAGGCATACTAAACACAACTAAACCAGGACTTCTTTTAAAAGAAGAACTTTTATTTCTCTAACTCAATATGATACAAGTTCTCTTGTGCTGTTGAGCTAGGTACCGGTTCAAGGAGTTTACTCACTTTGTCAACAACTCTGTAAGTCTTTCTTCAAATTCAGCCCTGCATGTCTTAATATTTCTCAGCTAGAGATTCTTGATACTAGTTTTTTGTGGCGTTTTGAATGCTGGAAACTCAAAATATCCTCTCTAGTTCTCCTGCTATTGTTTTTCTCCAGAGCACAAGGCAAAGCATTTCCTAAACTTAGAGCTATTCCTCTTGCAATGAAGAGCTGAATCCCCGTTCAGCTCGGCAACAGCCACTTACTAAAAGGATGCCATCACCTAGTACCATCCCCTTTGTTTGTCCATCCTCATCAATGGGTTTCTCAGCTGGTGGATTTTAGTTTCCAGTTGATAACTTCAACTATCTTTTAATCCCCCTCCCCCAAAGAAGCCAACAAAATCATAACTAAATTTAATTGCTGGTGGTAGCTGAGTTCCCTCACAGTTGTGAATTAAGGGATGGATTTAATAGTTAGCTGCTGATATAAATACTTCTGATACTCTAGAGGATCTAAGCTGCTGCCAGCCATACGTCAGCCTAGTTTCAACTTTTTTAATGTTTCACAAAACTTTTGGTTTTAAGTTTTCTTTGTAACTAAAGAGAAAGTACCAAATGGTTTCTTGCTACTGTCTTCAGCCTTTCACAATTCCCAGGGGAGGCAGAAGCTCAATTTGAGAAATACTACTAAGCTTTTTTTTTCATCTAGTGAAATGTATTAATATTGCAGAGAAAACTGTGGGCAGCTTCTGAAATGTGGTGCTGATCTTATTTTTCTTATTTTTCTTTTCACTTCTTCAGAAACTGCCTATCCACTTTAAACCAATGACAATGATTGTTGGCTTTTAAAAGTGGTTTTGGTTTTTTTTTTTTTATTGTAGCAGGTAGGACAATACATCAGAGAGGATCGGCTCACAGCCTGCAAGCCTATTAATTTCAGTTACTCTCTGAAGTTATGTCTTGGGTAACAGAACAGGTCAGTTCATGATTTTTGCTTTGCTTTGTGCAGGTGCTTCTGTATCTTCAGTGGAGGAAACTGGCAGGGATTCCCCCTTTATACCTTTACAACACTTTCTGCTTAAAACTGGGTGAAAGCATCTTAAAATCAGTGTTGTCAGAGGTACTGGGTCTAATATTACACCTCAGTGATCCTTAAATATAGACCTGCTGGGTTAGTGTTTTATTTTTTGGGGAGCATGGTCTGCATAGGAAAAACAGGTAGGCACAGATCTAAATGCATAAGCTGGGGAGCAGCTGTAAGGATCCCGTACAGTCCTTCCTATAGGTGGTAAATTCTAAATGAAAGTTTTTTTCTTTCTCTGGGATAGAGCAGCCAACTCCCAGATGGAATAGCAGAAAAATCTCAAAGCTGCAAAAAGGAAAGAAATGGAGTATCGAGGAGAAGTTCAGGATTAACTCTAATACTGCTTGCTGTTAAAACATGGGTTTTTTTTCCCTTGCTTTACCAGAGAAGGCCAATCTATTAATAATAATTTAAAAGGCTCATTTCATTTAAAAAAAAATTAATTATTTAAGGGGGGGGGGGGGGGGAATAGCTCAGGAAGTTGCTTTGTTAGCATTTGAAGATCTGAATTACAAAATTATTAACTGCTATATATACCGAAGCCTGCTGCCTCTAGAGAGGGGAAAAAGAAAAGGAGAAAAGCAATTGCTTTTTATTTTATAACCCTCTATTTTAAATTCCTTCTCTTTGGAAGAAATATTTCTGTCACGTTGAGGAAACTATTCACAAGTGTGTTTGGTGGAGATTTCTGCTTTCCATTGCAGGATGTAGCACGAGCTGTGGAAGACAAAAGATGAACTATATTTCTCTTTTTTTTTTCTTTTTTTTTTTTCCCCCCTGTAATTAACACTTCTCATTTATTTGATTATCCCTACAAAGCTTGGAAAATAAATCAGCTTGTGGAGGTGAATGTTCAGATCTATAACAGCAGCAGGTGTTTGCTGCCCTGATGGTAACTCTGGTTGTGTAACAGCCTAACAATATCCTGACTGCTCCAGAATAACAGCGCTGCCACCATCAAGGTGTCCCTTTGAGACTGGGTCAGGGATGTGTTGGGTTATTTTTTTCTAAGGTGATCCATAGTTTTATGTGTCTGTTTTGAATGATAGTGTTAATTAGGTAAATCTCACCTTTTATGTTTGTGGGTTGGTTTTTTTTTGTTTGTTGGTTGGTTGGTTGGTTTGGTTTTGTTTCTTTCTCTTTTAATTCTCTTCCTTTCTCTCCTATTTGCCTAAATAACTTTCCAAACTTGGGCTTCAGGATATAACCAAAGTTGCTACTTCCTAATAATTTTTAAACAGAACTTTATTCATCATTTAACTTGTCTTACTTTGCCAAATTACTAATAACATTTTTCATTTGCCAAACCAAGGTTCACTGACATCAGTCTGTAATCCTTTATTTTTTTTCTTTTTCATTCAGATGCAACCAAGAATGAGTAAGTGTTCTAGACACCGTTTCTAATAAATCACAAATGCATTAATAGCCCTGGAATTTGCAAGGCGTGACCTAAGACACTAACAGCCACTAGATGTAGCAACTGGTGCTTAACACTGGAAATGTCCATTGTTAACACATTCCCAGGAAATATTTTTAGGCTTATCGGGGGAAAATGTCATACATTTGATAATCAGGTCTTTCTGAATTAACTGATGACCAATTTCTTCTGGGTATTTTAAGTTGTCTGTTCCATTTTCTTCTCAAAACCCCCATAGGATGTTAATTAAAAGGCATTCATTTCTGAAACCAGAAATCAGTGTCTCATAGCTGTATTATTGTGTACTCTACTACAGAAAGCACACACACAGATCTATACTCCCCCTAATGCTGCTGTTTGCAGTTAACTTTTGAAAAGGTGCATCCTTTCTGAACCACGTTTGCATTTACATTTAAAACATTAGAACTATTTTGTTAGTGAGGTAAAGATTCCTCTGCTTGGTTTCTTACTGAAAGCAACTTTTCTTTCCCTGAAGCTTGAGCATCCAGCTGTTGCCAGAGTTGTATAAATTAACTCCTTCAGGTGCAAGAAAAAAGCAAAACCAAAAATTGTTAAGGAGAAACCACCAGTGGATGAAGTAACTAATGATCTGTATTC
>JANIJG010004705.1:0-79279 GCA_024611175.1 Megaceryle torquata | reverse complement strand
AGATGGAGGACCTTGCATTTGGTCTTGTTAAACTTCATGAGGTTGGCATGGGCCCACCTCTCCAGCCTGTCAAGGTCACTCTGGATGGACATAACCTCCATCACACATAAGCCATCCAAAGAACAACATACCAAGCTGCAATAGAGTTACTTCTAATACAAGAAAAAAACACAATCCAGAAGGCAGCTCAAGTCTTGTACTGGGCCCTCTGCTAAAATACTTCACTCTGTTGTGCACTTCCTTTCAACATTAGGGTTAGGGTTTTTAACTGTGCTGCTACAAAAATGCACACCCAAACAAACAAACAAACAAACCCAAACAAAAACAACAAAAAAAGCAAACAAAAACCCAAACAAAACATACAAAGAAAGCCAGCAACCAAGCAAAACAAAACAAAGTAAAGAAAGAAATGTTCACAAGGCACTTCTTACTGTTGCTTTGTGAGAATTGTTTTCATGTCAACCTTCATGTCAAACCTCAATTCCATGCTTGAATTAAATGTATCTTTTCTTGACTACCAAATCTCCATGGAGGTTGATTTCAATTGCTAACATCATTAGAATCTACTTTCAGAATGACTGTAAATCAGTACATTACTAGTCTCCTGGATATACCCTACTGTGACTGGAAAATGAGAGCAAATAGCTTGCCCTTATGATTTCAGACTGTACTTGATGTCATTGGAAAACCAGACAGGCTCCATTGAAGCAACAGAACTGTATCAATAGGAACTGAAACTTGAAGTCAGGATCTCAGCAATACTTCAGTGTC
Organism: Megaceryle torquata; assembly: GCA_024611175.1. Classification (NCBI taxonomy): domain Eukaryota; kingdom Metazoa; phylum Chordata; class Aves; order Coraciiformes; family Cerylidae; genus Megaceryle; species Megaceryle torquata. The sequence goes on along the minus strand of JANIJG010004705.1, from coordinate 78,508 downwards.
TTAAAAACCTATATGCCAAAAAGCTATTACATACACAGCAAGCGACCCAAGCAAACAGCAATTTAGTACAGGTCACAGAACAATGTGGTTTGACAACTAACTTACACTACTACTATCTCCTCCACATCAGATCCTTCACTGATGCCTTTCTAGCAAGACTTTGCAACACACTGAACTACACCCTGTGTAGCATACATCTGCCACCCCCAAAATTAGCTTTGATCGGTGCTTTGATCATTGTCTTACCTAATTGCTGTACTCTGGAGATCTAAAGTCCCTCAAGATTATTGCTCTGTTGAGCATAAAACCACAATGGCCAGAGATGATACTCAGTCCTTCCTTCCCTTCCCTTCTTCCTAATCCTTCCTCCTTCCTTCCTGTTTAATGCTAGGTGTCCCTGCCCATGGCAGAGGGGTCAGAACTAGATGATCTCTAAGGTCCCTTCTGACCTAACCATTCTATGATTCCTATGGAATAGTGCAGAAAAATGCATGTACATTATTTTCTATCAGAAGAATTATTAATTATCAACAGGGTAATTGGTGGGATTTTGACCTGGTTATTATTACAGCTACATGGATACTAGAAAGTACTTTGAAATTATTATTACTTTCTAGTTATCTCAATTTTATTATTTTTTTTTTAATTTAAATGCTATATCAAGACCAGATTAACACTAATTAATCATTGATTTAATCATTTAGGTCTAAGCATGTTAACAAAATATTCTACTAACCTATATAAAAAGTAAAGCAAACATTTGAAATCTGTTTTGTTTTTTCCTTAGCCACCATCTGCTATGGAGTCTGGGATAGTAGGTAAGAATTAATTGAAAAAAACCCTTAAAAACAGTGATCTACATATGGCAATAGCGCACCCTGATTTTATGCAGGCATATTAAAAATAACACTCCTGAGACAGGATTCTCTCAAAGGGCTTGAGTTCTATTGTAACAGGCAATGTATTACTGGTTTTTACACCGCATATTCTTTGCACTGAGGACCCTGTTTCTGTCAACAGCCCTCAAACACTGTGATGATGTAGTTATTACTGTCACTTCCCTCTCCCTACAGTAAATGGTAAGAAATTATGACATTCAAAGTTTCACCAACACTTTACCATTGAAATCGAGTGATAACTCAAATCCTTTGACTACTCAAATCCCTTGACTTGACGTTTTGTACTTTTCCAACAAATATTCTTCCATCTAAGTTCAAGGAACAACTCAGAAGAATGGCTAAGGTAGCCAACCAGAACCTAAAACTAAACCTGAAACTAAACTATGTTAGCAAAGTCCCACTATCACAGTTCACATCAACCTTGTTACAAAGTTCCTCTGTTAAGAACTTCTTCCTAAATGTTTTTGTTATTTTTCAGGCAACATTTTCAAAGCAAGATGGATCCTTAAGAAAAGTATTAACGTGTGAATAACAGAGAAGGAACGAAGTGCCTGAAAGCACCTTACTTTTGAGATAAGAATGCAAGCAGAGCATTTTACCACTAGAGGACAGTATAATGCAACCTGCAGGAAATACTGCCTGTGGCAGAGAAGACTCATGGCTTCGACCCCATTTAGTAATCTGACAACCTGAAGATAGAGAACTTTCGTAGTAAAGTGGGGAGGAGAAAAAAAGGGTCACATTACTGATTTACGCTGGAGCGAACATCAACAAACAGCCACTGCAATGACAACCTTGGGCATGAGCATGTTTGTGCGTGCCAGGCAGAACTGATGGGTGTCTCCTCCATGGGCTGGGGGTTAAGGAGAAGCCTGAAGACTCTTAACATCACTACATGGCACAAATCCTAAAATGCTCTCTCCTTTTTACCAATCCTCTTACTTAAACAAAATAGCATCAACTTTAATGGGAAAGTTGCCCAACTTAGAACTGAGTAAAAACTGGAGAAAGGCTTCAAGCAGTTGACTTAACAGACATGCACAGAAGGGATCAACAAGCTTTTATAATAAAATTAATAAAGATCATGTCAGCAATAATTATTGTTCATTATTCTTTGATATCATTATCTTCTCATTGTGTCATATGACACAACTCTGATCCAATTTAGGTTTCTGAATCAAGTCACTGACTTCTACATGCAGTCTCCTCTCGATTTCTGACTCTGAGGTGAGACTCTTTCCTTAGGGCCCAGGTGAAGTGAGCTTCATGGTATCCATGTGGTTGCTGCCTATCTACATTGCACAAGGACAGTGCTACATACTTTGGCAACAACAGCAAATGAAGAACGTAGGACTGGAATAAGAAAAGTGATACAGGCGAGCGCAGTCTCAAGTATGTGATGAGAGATTCATGCAGACAACAGAATTTGGTTGGGTCTCATTAATTTTAATGACTCAGTCCATATTAATGAAAAATATGTATCACAGAAATGTAATGCACACATATGAAAATAAACAAATCAAGTTGCCAGAAGGAATGGTCCCTTGTTAAGATGCAGATGACTTGAAGTCAGATGAAGCGAAGAGAGCTAATTAGCTATTCCACTCTGATGGAGACCAGGCTGTGATCTTGGTCAAACTGCTACTATCACCTGTGTCCGTGTTTTTGTGTAAGTAACGAGAAGGTGCTTACCAAGCACTGAGAACTGAAAGCCCTGGATAAAGAGCTAAATCTTACTATATTAACCCTGGAAAATGGAAGGTAAAAAAAACCTCTGTGAGATACATGGGGAAGGAGTGAACAGGGTGTCTGTGCAGCCACTTCAGTCCAGGAGTGCTGATCCACAGCACAAGGAATGGCAGATTTGAGGTGAATAGCTGTAAGGGACATACATCTGTGCAGCATGACCAGCCATTTATAGCATCTCCTGTAGCAGTAGTGCCCAGGGCACAATGGAGAAAAGGAAATGTGATGACTGCACCAAAGAACAACAGTATCATATAGAAAATTTCAGGTTGGTTGGGTTTTTGTCTTCTATCCATTCCAGGCTAGCATAGCATGCTCTTCCAGAGTTGAGAAGCAATAAGATTTCTGTTCAGTCTGCCACAGAAAAGAAGGATCTGAATGGGGGTCTACAGACACTCAGAGCTAGGTCTCTGACCTGAGCAAAATGACCACAGAGAACCCAGCAATTCCTAGAAGTTTTCATTACATCCTCTTTCTGGCTGCTCTGCACCAAAATATGGTGTATTTTCATAAGCATCTCTTTCAGCAGCAGTGCTGGTTTTAATGCATTGTTCCTTTCAGCTTATTCTCACCTTACACCACAACCTTATTTGTGCAGGCCAGCTGCTGATATGGGCACATGTTGAACTGTATTGAGGAAAATAACCACCTCCTACCCCCAGAAAAAAGATTAAAAAAAAAATGTTTCCTCATCTAATTCACTGTGCAGTCCCACAAACTATTACACTGGATTAAGTGAATGCATGGGTAAGTTGGGCAGCAAGCAAGAATGAACAGTAAGTGGATGGCACTACTGTGATAAAGTGTTTGTGAAACTGCAGCCTCAGTGGAGGCTGAACCTGATCATTGCTGAAGCACATTTAACTTTGGCACTAGCTGAACTATGCAGCTCTTAACATTTTAGCCTGTGCACTTAGACAAAACACAGGTGGTCTTTCCAGTTAGAAGATACAGGTATAGAATTTAAAATAGTGACTGGTTTAATTATTATCAAGTTCTCAAATAATAATTAGTTTTAACTGTTAGTTTTAATAACTAGCATTAATTTATAATTTCAAGGCATTCCTTATCCTCTCATGCCTGTTACCCACTTCCACCTTACTCACTGGACTTTCCACCCCAACAGTCACAGCAGAGCTGTAGAGGTTGTTGGATCAGCCTTTGCCACAGCTGGGGGACAGCAGGGAGCAGCCAGGAGATGAGTGGGATTCTTCTGTAGCACCTCTGTTACTAAGAGCAAAGAAACCTCCATCAATGCCGGATCGTTCTTAGGAGACCTCTGACATTCTTTCCAGGCTGTGCTCCTTACCACAGGTGCAGCCTCTCAGCTGTGCCAAATACAGGTACTCAACCTGTTTAGAGTCCTTGCACTCTAGTTGAAGGGGGAGAAACCTCCCACAGAGAGAAGGCAGAAACAAGAACTGATTTTACTCTTTGGTTTTTTGTTGTTGGTTTTTTTTTTTCCCCACACAATTTATTTATGAGCTATACTTCCAAGATAAAACTAACAAGCTCTTTTAAAGGGTCAGATCTCTTTAAGCTGTGCAAGAATCAAACAAATAAGACAGATTGAAGTGCCCCCAGCTGGTAAAGCAGGATGCTGCCCCAAGAGCTCTTGCTCAGCTTTACTCTTACTCAAGATAGGCTTCCTACTCACTCTAGTTTTTCAGGTTTAGTTCCCAAACTCATCTTTTGTTTCTGCATAAGTGCTTCCCCGGCCCCACAAGACTATTTAGTATAGCCCATTAGTCCAAATGGTTCAAATATCCAAGACTGTGCCTTTGTGTTTTTTTCCAGACATGTTTGACTATCTTTTAAAATACAATATAATTTCTTTAACATAAAATTACCTAAAATAAAGGACATCAGTAAAACTTCCTGATTTCAGAAAGAAAACACAGTGGCTGCTAGAATGAAGCAATAGTCAATAAATATGTTGTAGGGTAACTCCAAAGACATACACTGTAAAAATTACAAAATATGTTCAGTTCCATATATATCAATCCTACACCAGCTGAGGAGGAAAGGCTTAGGAATAGATTTATTTAGATTTATTTCTGCTTTATAAATAATAAATCTTTAAAATGGCATTATAAAAACGAAGTTATTGTGTCCAAGTTATAATGAACCCTTGCATCCAACAGTGCTTCTACTTAGTGCTTATTTTAATTTCTAAGCACATCAGACCAGCATTCCACTTGTAGGTGTAGTAAGAGGAAACCAAACAAACTACTTTTGTACAATATACAACTTTTAAGCTTGAATGCCTACATTAAGCCAACAAAAGGTCAGAGCAGAGGAGCTCCAATCATGCTTGTCATTAGGAGAAACAAGAAGGCCCAGCCCAGGAATGTGTCAATGGAGTTGCTTAGCTTTTAGTTGCTGAGTATTATATGGAAGATCATTGGTACTTTCCCAGATATGATCCTAAATATAGACTGGGTTTCCAAGACCTTTACCGTAGACTTACCGGTATGGCTAATAGAACTGTTTCCCTCTTTACTCCATATAGTAGTAACAAGTCATGTGATTGCTTAATGCATATGCAGTCCCCTTCCTATATCACAGCTGTGCCTGCGGTCGTATGAGACAGTTTTGTACTGTATGATTTAGGAGAATGATATTCGTTGTCTCAAGTAAAAGTGTCTTTAGCAGATAGGGCTTCAAGTTTGCATCAGTATTGATAACCTGGGTTCCTGTCTGCTCTGGCTGAAGTTATAGGGAATTCTCCAGTTTTAAAGTTTTTTCTAGTCTTAGCAAGAAGGTCTAGTAATAACAAGTTAGATGCCTGAGGCTGGCCCAGTCTGCTTTTTTGGCCCTACAGGTTGCACTTCCACATGAGAACAGAGATGCTGTCATGCTAGCATGAGAAAAAATAAAAAATGCAGTGTAACCATACGGATTGTTTCTGTTCAGGGGATAAAGAGAAAGTGTCACTTTCCAGAACTGCTAGCATAATACCTTCCCACAAGCATGAAATTGCCTATTTTGGAAGGGGAAAAAAGAAAAGCAAGATTCCGTAATACCACATTTTGTTCTTCATACTGTCAAGTGACCTACCACACTGTGGTAAAGCATGTGAGGCTGGCTAAATCTTGCCATGTTTTATAATTTGGTAGCAACAGAGAACTAGGAATGTTAGCCAAATGACTGAGCAGATGTGGCATTTAAAAATGTGACAACTTAGCCCTCAACAATCTTAAAGAAAAAACAAACAAAACTAACCCATACTTTTCCATCATCCTGATAACAATCTTTGGTGATTATTTTACTTGAAATTTTTGCCTGGGACATGCGATTTTCCCTCTCTGTCCTCCTCAAACCACAACTGTGTGAATTTTCCCATCTCCACTGCCAATGATGGGAAAGCAAGAGTGAAACTGCTGGGTCACATGAGATCCTGTCCCCAACCCCAACCTCACTGTATGTATCATAATGTGAATCTGAGGAGGCAACATGTCCTTAAGCTATGATACTTGCATATGATCACAGAAGTCAGTGAAGGGAGCATGTTCTCCATCTCTTGACCAAAGCAATGGGCATCCTCACTGTATGTCAAGCAAATACCTGCTCGTCTAAAGTATATCTCAAAGATTTGGGGGATGTAGCCTAAATTCATACCTAGTATGCAATTGAAATGAACTGTATAATTTTCCATGCAAGTCCAGAAAGCTATATTGCAACACCTTTTCTACTGAATTGATTTGCAGCCCAGTTCATCTCTGGTAAGCTAAGTTCCCACAGTAGAATAGATGGCATACTCATAACAGAATGCACAGTCCAAATACATTGAGCATGCACTGCCTGTACACAGTGAATCAGTGTATGATTCACCCACTTTCATAAAACAGTTGTGACCTTTCATCTGACTACTTCCTCAAAAACAATACAGAGAAATATATACAACATATGGAAATCAGGAACCAGCAAACTGGGGGGAATAATAATAGCTCGTCTCATGATTTTTTGCTGTTGTGCTAATCCTTACTACATGGTCTATCAAACGTTTGTGTCACTTCTTGCTATCCTTTGACTAATTAACCAGATCAACTAAGGCATAGGTTCCTCCTTGTTATGAAATGAGTTGTTCTAGTTTTAGTGAAGGCAGAGAATGCACAAACTTTTGAAGTATCAGGTCCTAGAGGCCTCAGGAAGGGATAATTAAAAAAAAAAAAAATTAAAGAGAAACAATGTTATATAAATAATATACCAGTCTGGAGATAATCTAATTCTGTATTTTAGAAGTGATACTCATTTGCACAACTAACTTTCCTTTCTGTCACTTAGAATGTAAAGATGATTACAAGCAACCCTGATCACAAACATTAAATTCTGTCAACACACAGAGCTTACACTTAGAATTAGGGAAGGTTAACATGCTACAGCATTGCACCACAGATCTTTTCACCACAATGTGTGACAAAATGCAGGCATAAAATTGAACACTATGCCAAAATCCTCTCAAGCACCTACTAGCAATATCTTGCTAGGCACTCTGAAACAACTAATTACATGTAGAGAAAAAGCCCTACTTCATCTCTAGAAACATAAAGTCATACACATGAAGAGGAAAATGTATTTAAAATATTATGCAAAGCTTTCGCAGGAAAACTGGAGCAGCACCATTATAGCACCAACCCCAAACTAGCAGTGTTGACACAGAGGAGTGAGATCAGAGCCCCGCTGGATTCTACAAGGATATTGTACATATAAAAGAAATGTGATAAATCTGAGAAACAAAGGCTAAATGTATTTTCAAGTGACACCATCTTGCAAATATTTTGCAAACAGTGGAAAATAGTGCATTTTTCTCACAATGTATAGGACTTCATAAACTGTTTTTTTGCTTTTTTCTTCTAAATTAGATCAGTTATTTCTTAGTAGATCACTCTGTTGAGGGATCATAGTATTCTAGGGACCATATAATTGGTACCCTAAAATCCAGAAGAGATGGTTTTAATGCCGTGGATATTGTTGCTCACTACCAGGATGTGCTATGAGTTTGTATTTGGCAGAGATGGTGGAGCTCATGGTGTGTTAGAAAATCTCCAGGGAGTGGCAGAATTGTCAAAAAAGTTGACCACTAGTCAGGTGAAGTCACCACAGTGATGCTTTGCAATTGTTGATGATCCAAATTTCCAACCACGTAGCTGGAGGCCTGTTTTGCAAGCCTCCGAGGGGTCACTTCAAAGCCCCAGTACAGCAACTCCCTTTTCCTATGAGAATGCGATGACAGTTAGCATGACATTTGCCTAAGACTTCTACACATTAGACAATGCAGTGGGTCAAAATGAGTCAACCAAAGAACCATTAATTGAAATCACAGATTTGTATTACAAAAATATCTCATAAATACTATGGGTCTTCTTATCCTTTGCACTGGGACAGTAAGTAACAAAGAGCTCCTATCCCAAACAACACGCCATCTCAGTTGCTGACAAGATGCCATGGGAGGAGAAAACATAGGAACATGATGGGGCTGGATAAGCATAAAAATAGCTTGAAGCATAAGTCCAAATTTCCCCTTTTCCTAACCATTTAATTTATGTCCTTGGGCAGTGTGGCACAAATGCAGATGACTTAAAGCTTTTAATTATTTATTTTAATTATTAATTAAAATTTTTAATTATTAATTAAAGAAATTTCCTTCTTCACTGCACTTGGGACTCTGTTTCCTCACTACTTTTTCAGCAAAAGATTAGCTCAGTTCAAGCCACTAGGATGTTCAAATGATGATGCAAATTCTGAAATACTGGGAATGTTTGGCAGTTATGAGAATGCTGCAACAGGCAGACACCCACAGGTACAGACGCAATGCAGTGAAATACCCAGGTCTGCAGTAAAGCTTAACCACACTATCAAACACAGCTGTACCAGTCACATGATAGGGATTTCTCAGCTGCAGACTCTATCTCCCAAAGCCAATGGAGTTTGAAACAATTCAGTTACTATGTAATCAGAAACCACATGACAATTTCATTTTCTCTTTCAAAACATCCAAACAAGTCTGGATTCAGAAAGACTGAGGCTCAGACACTGCAACTATTTCTTAGTACTTTTTATGCATTTATCATGTCCAATATAACACTACTACTACAGTAGGACTGTACTGACTTTTACTGAAAGTACTTCTATGAACTTAATTCAGGAAGGAAATAAATGTTCTTATGTACTTATGAGATCTAAAGATTTCTTTAGCAGTGTAATCTGGAAAACATCATATCAAGCCCACAAGTTAAATGTGTGACACCCAGGCATCACTAAGTTTTAAGTCTCTATCACTGGAAAATATCAGATTAAATATGTATGAAATGATATTTTTAACAGAGTACAAAATACCTAGGAATTAGGAAGAGAAAAAGACTGCATTTAAAATTCTTTGTGTGTTCTAATTCCACTTGCTTACCATTCCTCTCCTTCCCTAGTTATAAACCGGACTGCATACCCATGAAAGAAGAGGTGAGGTTGAATTTTGTCAGCTGTCTCTTCCTCTCTGGGCATCATCTATCAGTATTCTATTCTCAAATAGGAAAATGTACTGAAAGAAGCAATTATTTAATTCCGGTTTCCTCTCTAGTCTGTACTTGGCAGGTTTAAGCACGAATATTAAAATCATGTTTAAAAAGGCTTAATTACAACATACGTGTATTAAGGAAACCCTTTTTGCTGGGAATACCTGCTGCAAACTGGAGAACCTATGATGATGTTTATTTTGTTTCAGGAAGGAAAGAGGGGAAAATTGTGCTAAGGACCCTGCCCTTGGAAGGCATTTGATTTAAAATTTTAAAGCAAGGAGGTATGTCCAAGCCACATTTTTTTTATTTATCACCTCTGAACGGCTATTGTTTCTGAATGTTGACCAAATTTTAAGATATGCAGTGTGCTCTATGCCTGAAGAGCAGCCTTTAACATCACTAGTAAATCAGCTGGAAGCTGTAATTCCCTCAACATGCTTTATATCATCCCATTGAATTTACTATATACTATTCTAAAACAAGAAAGAAAAACACACATTGGTTTGGAAGAAAAAGCTGACACATCCTTTGGATATGCAGGAGTCTGAGTCACAGAGGCAAAATGAACAAAATGAAAAGGAGGGCCTGCTGTATAAGATCATAGAAAAAAAAAAAAAGAAAAGAAAGAAAAGGTTTACTTTTGGCTTTTGCTGGTATACTGGTGTGAAAAGCATGCTGGTGAAAAACTTTCATAGAGAACCTACTGTTGTTATGAAATATATCTGAAATCTCCTTTTTGAAGCATCACTTCTGGAACAGATGGCATGATCCTCTGAGGAAGTACTGTCAGATGAATAACAGACAAAACAGTGCATGACTTTGGAAGACTTCATTAACAGAGCTTTAGTAAAAATCCATTCCACATGGTAATCTTATATCTTAGGAAAACTCAAAGAAAGGACAATGCAAGTGTTACCTCCTTCTGATCTGGAGGTCAGGAGGATAATCTGGAGTTGGCAGAAGGATGTTAAAGTAGCAACACCTGAAGAAGTTGGTAAGAAGGCATTTCAGGACATGGTCAAACAGTCCCTGAAGAAACTGAATTAGTGTGGCAAAGAGTAGTAAAAGATGACATTTATCAGGCCTTTATGTATTGACATTAGAAGAGGTAGTAAGACAGAGAACATGAAATTCACACCAACATTGCACAGTGATTCATCTGATTTAAATGCTAAAAAAAACCGTGAACGCTAAAGAGGGCAGAATGAGTAGGAGAGATGAAGGAGACACTGCTGCATAAAGCCATGAGACTGCTTTGTGTTAGATTTGTCAGTAATGTGTTAGAGCTGTCAGTAACCTGGAACTTCAGTATCCTAGAAGGGTAATTAAAATGATGATTGAAATTGATGTAGGAAAGTGAAATGTGAGTTTCTTTAAGAAGAAATCTTGGGATGGTCAAGAACTTGTATAGCCACACTCAAAGAGAGGATAATTTGGGCTAAAAATGGTGTCTTCTTTCACTAATCAAGTGTAAGCAGTAGTTCATAATAAAAAATACTTTTTAATAAATGAAGATAAAGAGAAATAGTAATAACACATATGAATTTGGAGTTAGAAAGGGGCAAAAGAAGTCAATAAGACAAGCTAGAAACATCAGCAGAAAGTCCACAGCTGACAGGACCAATGTAACATGAAGAATTTGTACAAGGAAAAAAAAAAGGCATCAACATCACAATAGTCCTAGCAGTTATACAAACCTTTTGTCAAACAGAAAAATGACACTTTTAACAGTAATGCAGGAGAGACAGAAATTTTTAGAAATATTTCAATTCCATACTTGGTCATATGTTCTTATGTCATATGAGGATGTTGAACCATTTTCCAGTCCCTTAGTAACCAAGCAGGATGTTATACAACAGGTACTAGAAATAAACATTTTAAAATCAGCCAATCCATCTGCCTCACATCTAAGAACTAAGACTGAGAAGACCTGAGAACTAATCATGTTTATTTTAATAAATTAAGGCATTCCGGGGAAATTCCATTTGACTGGAAAAGTGCTAATGTTGTGCCAATAATAACAAAGGCTAGCAGGATGACTCAGAGAGCTAATGGATAGTAAGCCTGACGTTACTTCCAGATAATAAAGCTGTTATAAAGTTAATAAAGAATTAGAGTACTGGTATATAATTAATATTGGTCAACTCAGTTTTATGGCAACTACATCATGTAAGATAAATTTATTGCATTGTTTTATGAGACAGGCATATGGCTGATGAAAGTGATTGTATATCTGCAATGTATTTGTGGAGAACCATTGACTTAATAGTCATTCTCATTATGAAAATTAACACAATACAGTATCAATAAAATCTGTTAAATAGACTGAAAATGGAAATATCTAACAAAGTAATAATGGAGACTCATAACATAAACTTTAGGGCTTTTGTGGTTTGGAAAAAATATAAATCATTGGTGATTTGGAAGTAAATATATACATCCATGATAATAAGATTTGTGAGATTTTAAAATTATGAGCATGAAGGCTGAAGATAGTCATGTAGAACAATTTGAATCACTTAATAAACTAAGCCAGTTCTAATTAAACATGTCTTCATAGAGCCAAATGCGAAGGGATGTCACATTTTTGGAAGACTGTTTTCTAAACAGAAAACAAAAAAGCAGACAAAATTATTTGAAGAGGAAAATATATTAGACTTACATGTTTGAAGGAAAGTCATAAAGTTCACTTGTTAACATTATTAACCAGCTTGACTTAATATATCACAGAAAATACTGGCTCCTACAGGGTTCTTCAGGGTAAACACGAAGTTCAGGTAGGAAACATGGCATATTAAAAAAGTTATTTATATCTTAAATTTCTGTGGGAACTCTCACTGTAGCTCAGCACGTATTCACATGCTTACTACTGCACAAAATATTCTACATGAAGGTAACTGGGTAATAATGATGAGAACAAATTACCTTAGCTCCTTCTAGCTTTTTTTTACCCCTTGTGGATACAGTAAATATATTTTACTGTCTCTTTTGAAGAAATGAGATCATACCACTTCACTAATTTTGGAATACTCTATGCTGAGATCTGCCAGATGTCACTAAAGTTTGTCAGATCCTCAGGCTTATTGTCAGAACAGGTATTCCCTGGAAAGAATAACATAAGGGTTTTGTTTAAAGAAAAGTGGGGGAGAGAGGGAACTGAAAATCCTAAGCCTGATCCCACTGACATTAATGGGTGATTTGTCATTGATTTGCAGAGGCAAGATCATTATGGAAATAGTTCTAATTTTCTAATTTTGAGGTTCTTAGTTCCACTCAATTTCTTCAGGAGCAACTTCTTGGCTCTGTGTATGGTGTAATGATGACAGTCAGACCTTCCACTTTTCCAGAAATAACCATGTCATAAGCCGCTGCTTCCTTGTTTTATGAGTATTTACAGATATCAACAAGCCTATTTAAAGCCACTCTATAATTTGTTCATATACAGTAGGTTTCCTTTTGATACATTTTTAGATCAGTTGTACTAAATACTTCCTCAACCTACTGAACTTTGTTCTGGGACAGAAGATCAAGAAAAATGCAAACACTGTACTATTTAAAGGATGACAGCCAACATTTTCCACAGCACTTGTTGAAAGGATATGGTACTATGAAGTACAAAGAGTTTAGCATGACTCCAAAGTAGTGCAGCACTCATGCTTACAAACTCTGCACCTGCCCTTTGAGTTGCCTCCAAAGCAAGATAGGTGTGCCAGAAGTAGAAGCCAACTCATGATCTTCCAGTTTTCTAATAAACAGTGTCACTTTGAGAAAAACAACTTTAAGCTTTTTTGCAAATAATTTTGTCAGAGGGAGAATTGTAAGGAATAGCATGACTCATTAAGGAAAAGCTGTGTCTGTGTGCTCCTCTCCTTCTTTGGTACAAGGTACAAAAAAGTTGTAAACATTTGGAGAGGGTATTTTCCTAAGGCTCAGTTGTTGTGTGCCTTCAAGCATATTACCTTAGAATCTCATGAATGTACCCTTCTCACAGTTTTCCAGTGCAGAGGACATAAACACGTCCAGCTTCTGGTTACTGGCTTTAGTACAAGAAACCATTCTGATTCTGCCATTCCCTACTGAGAAAGGGATGTGGCTAAGTACAGCTGTGCCTTTAACATTTTTCATGGTCTAAAAAGCTTGACTGTTAAAGAAGCAGAGTGGACAAAAGTCACAAAAGATCATGGAGATTTATATTTTTTTTACATGGCTAAAGTACAAGCTAAATCAGTACCAACACAATACTGGGCACTGTTGCATGAATAGATTTCCCTTCACAGAGTGTAAAGTACACCAAGAAAAATTCATAGTGGTTTTGAAAAACAATTTCAGCTACCTTGTATGACACAAAAACTCCTATAAGACAGCTAACACACATCTCAACATGCAGAGCACCTGTGTAAGGAAAGGACCTGTTAGCATGCCCCCACTGGATGAACAGACTCTTTTTATGTGCAAATTTTTTTTTTAAATTCTGATTAGCCACATAATTAACAATCAGAATATTGAAGAGAAAAGCACTCAGAACATTTGCAGTTTGATATGATTATACCCAAGTTGAGAATCCATTGTGCATTAGAGTATATGTACGTACAACTCCACACATCTTAATGAGGAAAAACCACAGCAATTTCATAAGACACCAGACAATACCCCAGCAGGTAAATAAAATAAATTAAAAAAAAAAATTACAATGGTAATTTTTGTGCTTTCTAAGTGGAAATTGAGATGTTGTATTTAGCAACTATTTAATTTCTTTTTTTCAATATAAATTACTAAGCCATCCTGAGTGGTAATTTTTAAAATACATTCACAGACTAAATACAGTTATAGAAGGACATCCCCTGGATAGAAACCCCAAAAGAACTACTCCAACACTACTCCAAATTGTGTTAGTAGTCCAAATGGATGCCCCCCTTACCCTATGACTGGGCTAAATCCCCCCATACTGTTTGAGAAGCATCACATCACATAGGAGGTCATACATTTGCTAACATTTTCAAGAGGAAAAAAGAGTGATAGAAGCCATGATAAATACCACTTTGGGCAAGTACTTTACCAATTTCCATTTCCCTCTGAAGTTTCAATTAAAGGTGCTGTTCTTCACTTGCAGATACAGTGTTTCTAAATGCTGACTACAGGTAGAGACATGGCAGCTGAATACCATCCCTTCTACAGAACTACCTGGGCAGATTCAGAATACCTGTGTGGTCAAAGAAAGTTAAAGTGTATACATCAGTGTAAAACAAAATAAAGTTAGGTCTGCTTTGAAGGAACAAGATATTCTTGTGGAAACAATTATAATGCAACTCTTGCCAGCAGAACTAGAGATACATGCAGGTGGCATATCCTGCAGTCAGTAATCCAAAGGAGACTAGTGAAAAAGAATCAGACACTAAATAACACTGAGAACTGAGACAGACACAAATGGGCTTTGAGATAGAGAGTGGTATACAACATGAAAAGAGATGGAAAGCAGTTGACACAGGGACAGGCAGGACAGGCACACAAACAAGAAATGTCATGGAAGCCTGGAAAGGGTGGAAGCGTATGGCTAAACCACATGCAGCTGAAATCAGTGAGAGCTGACTCAAACTGGCAAAAAGTGAATGAGATACATAAAGATAAAAGAATAGCAATGCATGGCTGTTTGTTAGTGCTGATTTCATAGGAATCTGAAGCTAAGTCGTTGAGGCTCATAGTCTGAACTTGATAGAAGTTGAAAAGCTGGTACAGGCAACTTTTTTTTTTTTTTTTTTTTTTTTTTTTTTGCTGTTAAACAAATTAGGTGAAATTCTCTCCATCATAACCTCAAGCCACCACAAATCATCTTTCAGAATCCTGCAGAGTCCTGTCCTACATATGGTCTGGATCTTAAATAATTTTAAGAGGGTCTTGTCTTGTAAAACTCCATCAACTAACTCAGTGTCAAGTCTTGAAGTTTCAGCAGAAAAAATGACCCTTTCCCAATTGTTATCTATGCTGTCTGCCCCTTCAGGAGCTTTGCAAATAAATGGAGAAGTTTTGCCACGCTTACTCACAAGGAATAGCTCCCATCCATCACATGGCAGACTGCTGGAACCCAGTGATGTAGCTTGCATGAGTTAGGATTACAGAATCAAGCCTACAGAGACTAATGGACAAGCTGTTCCTACCTAGTAACCCAAAATTATTTGCTGGCCTCCAGATTCAGTTTTTATGTTTTCTCCTGATTCAAGCTACCTTTCAGCCTTGGATCCTAATGAACCTGACTTAAAAAAAACCTCTGCACTGTCTGCTAAGTCTTTCCTATCTCTGTTGTCACAGTGCCATGTTTTAAGATGAGTGCAGAATGCAGCCTTTGTGGAAGCACTGAGCAAACACCACTTTTAAGAAGAACGTCCCAAATCTCATTAAAAAGAGATAAGGCCATCTGACCTAAGTCAGTTGGTTTAAAAAAAAAAAAACAAACCCACAAAACTATTTTAAACCAATTTACCAAGAAAAACAGAAAAGAAAACAAGTTTGATAGCAACAAATGCTTTAGCCCGTCATCTATTACCACATGAACAAAGCACTCAATGACTGACTCCAATATCGCTGCCAATTATTATGACAACATACAGTAAAATCATATTATGTTTACAATATAATACATGTGAGTATTCGATAAAGCCTGGCAGGACTTCAGTCACTGCCCTTTTTATGCTTTAAAAATCAATTTTTCAAACTGAGTTTGCTGTATAACATGTTCCCTAATTACATACTTTACTGCACAGAGAACAAGAAAGGATATTGAAAGTGATTTCAGACAAACCTCTTAACATTTAGTGAGATAAACTATTTTTATTCACACACATTGCACCGCTACCAGCCAACATAATGTCTTTATTCTATAAACGTACCCCCCTTCATTCCTATTGATACTAGTGGCAAGTTTTCCAGAAGTTTCAACTGAAGCAAAATCAAGACCAAAATGTTCAGGGCCTTGTTTTAAAGGGGTTCTTGCTTCACAGTTTATTCTACAATTGCAAGTAACTGTAAAGGTAATCAGGACCATTTAAACAGCTGCTTAATTTGTGAATTACATCAGATAACAAGCTTCCCAGCAACTTATATTTGCCAAATCATGTGCCAAATACAAGCAGGAAACTGCCTTGGAAAGTATGAACTAAAGGCATATGCTCAGCCTCAACTACCTAGTTACTAAGAGACCAGCCACACTGTGAGCCCATAGTCAATAACACAGTCAAATTCCTGGGTGGGCAACCTACTTTGCAGATAAACACAGGTGCAGAGATACTTAAAACACTAATGTGCACATTAGCTTAAGTGCACCATGCCTAAGCAACAGCACACAAATATAATGATCCTCAGGCAATCCTGAGTTCAGAAGTAACATGGTTCACACAGCTCTTCATCTGACTTAACAAACCTCACTAGATTCAAGATACCACTATAAATTATTACAAAACACCAGCCTGGGTGCCTCTACAATGAATTCCACTGAGCAGCCTGTTTCAGAGATGTCTTATCTCAGGACCAGCTAAGAATAAAAGTAAATCAGTTTAGGTTTGAAAGTCTAGATTTAAAAGCAGTAGTGTTATCCACAGCTTGTTTTTCTCCAGGCTATCCTGGTCCCTCATTATCATGACTTAAATGTCTGTGATTAAATGTTACTAAATGTAATAACAGGGTTAGCAAAAAAAAAAAAGTTACATTGATTAATTGATGTAATTTGTTAAAAACTGGTTTGATAGTTGGCTTCAGAAGGTAGTGGTTAGTGGGTTGTCCTCAGTTTAGTCACCTGCAACAAGTGGAGTTTCGCATGGACTGTACTGGAACCTGTTCTGTTTTACATCTATCAATGAACTGAAGGCAACGAAGTGTGTTCTCACCAGGTTCCCAGATGACACAAAACTGGGCACACCAGTCAAATATGCTCAAGAGCAGAGCTGCCAGTCAAATGGACCTAGATAGGCTAGAGGGTTTGGCTGACATGAAATTATGAAATTCAGCAAAGGCAAATGAAAGTCTTGCACTTGGAAGGGGAAAAAAACTCATGTGGCAGTACAGGCTGGAGGCTGGGCAGATGGGGACATTGGCAGCAACACAAACCAACAGTGTGCCCTGGCAACAAAGGGCAACATACTGGGCTGTACCACCAGGCATATAGCCAGTAGATCATTAGAGGTGATTATACTCCTTCACTTAGCACGCTTTTGAGAATACAGCAACTGGTTTTCGGCCTCCCAGTAGGAGAAAGATGTTGATAAATCAAAGTTAGTTCACTGGAGGGCCACCAAGTTGGTCAGAGGGCTAGAGCAGAGGCTGAGTGAGGAGATGTTGAGGGAAGTAGGCTTGTTCAGCCTGAAGAAGAGCTGGCTTTGGGAGGACATAACTGCAGCTTTTTAATACCTATTAGGAGGTTACCGAGAAGATAGGGCCAGGCTCTTCTCAGCATTGCACAGCAGAAGGATG
The DNA here is from genome assembly GCA_024611175.1 of Megaceryle torquata. Taxonomy (NCBI): domain Eukaryota; kingdom Metazoa; phylum Chordata; class Aves; order Coraciiformes; family Cerylidae; genus Megaceryle; species Megaceryle torquata. Next base: position 60,891 of record JANIJG010004705.1, on the reverse strand, counting down.
ACACAAAAGGACAAACTGAAACAAGAAAGGCTCCAACTTGACATAGACTTTTTCACCAGCCAAGCCTTGAAGCTAGCTGTCCAAAGAGGTTGTGCAGTCTCCATCCTTGGCAGTATTCAAGACCTAACTGAATAAAGCTCTGAGCATGTGCATATGGATGCCACAATTTGAACTCCAGTTACTGAGAAGTGCTGGCTTGTTCTGCTATTGAAAGGTACTTAAAAATACACACCACCAGCAGCAGCTCTAAAGCACAGCCCTGGTTATATGGGGACAGAGTCAGAGTAAGTAACAGTTGCAGGGATGCATTCTTAAATGTGATGGACATTTAAGTCATGATAATGAGGGACCAGGATAGCCTGGAGAAAAACAAGCTGTGGATAACACTACTTGGACATTTTAGTGCTGGCAGTGATCTGAGTGAATCTGCAAATACCTGAAGACTGTCTGGAACTTCTCAGACACTGATTCTTCTCTGATCACTGTTGGGGGATCGATTTTCATACTTCAATATGATTTATACCATCTAAGATCCATGTATGTATAAACTAAACAGGAAAATTTGGAATGTACATCCTGCTATTTCTATAGTGCTGGCTTAAAAGAAAACATCAAAAGTATCAGGCTGGAGAGAAACTGTTAGGATAATTCCCCAAGTATCTGTCTGGGGACAAACAATATTTTCCCTTGTGACCTTGGCACAGAAATTAAGTCTGTGATAAACTGTTAGTACAAAGAAAGACTGTATTCCACACCAAAGGAGAACGAGGAACTCTGCAATAACAGAAACAGAATGAAATTAGGTAAAATAAACAGCATGGTTATACACATAGGCATTTGAATTCCTCTGACAAGTTGGAAATAACAAATGAGAAGAAAGAACAGGGTGTATTAGTCCATCAGAGGATGACTATGAGCAATCACTGTGATGTGGGACAAACAACACTAAGATAATTTTGGTAAAATGCAGCCAGGAAAGATAGAGATGTATTACTGTCACGATACAAAGTGCTAATCAGAGTGAAACATATTACATCTAAGGTTTGGCACTCATATTCAAGAAAAATTAAATCAAAATAGAACAACTACAGAAAAGTCTTAGTTGAACTCCCAGGTAACAGTAATAAAAATAAGATAAATGCTAAAAATGTAGATATAATGTCCATTAGGAAGAGTCAAAATTCAGTATTTTTAAGATTTCTTTTGTTGTTTCTCTAGACATCAGTTTTAGTGGTTGTTTTTGGTTTGGTTTGGTTTGGTTAGGTTTTTGTTGGGTTGTGGAGTTTGGGTTTGTTTTTTTTTTTTCCATTTTCTGTTCCATGACTACAGATAGCAACAACTCTGAAATTTATTTCAGTAGGGATCTTCGCAAATATACACAAACTTCTGTTATTCTCAAATAGTTACAGGAAATTTTAGCAGAAATATCGGTTACCAAAGAGAAACAGAAATTACAAGAATTTTATTTCATCATGAAAAGAAAGTCTGTACAATGATGAATTTGTACTTCTGGAATCGGGAATCTTATTGTCTTTTTTCAGGCATGATCACTGAAAAAATCCACAATTTCCCCAACTAACATCACAGATTGTTTTCAAGGCTGGCAGTGAATGTACAATACTCAAAGTCAGACAGTCTTAAGCATTACATGGCACTTTGCCATTTCAATTAATCCTCATGTCTCTCCTTGTAGGTAGTTTAGAAACCTGCCAGAGGCCACAAAAGTATATCACCTAGGATAAGAACACAGCAATGTCCATCTCCCAGGTGTGTGTTGACCATTAGACCACGCTCCTCTTCAAGGAAGGGATCCTGGCAAATTCCAAGTTTTATGGGGAAGAGGTTATATTTAAAAATTTAAAACGTCAAAGCACTTACTGGAATAGAAGAAAAGGATACGGAAATAGAAAATATGAGAAATCCAAGTTAATCCAAGAAACATGATCACAGTGCAGTCTAGAAGGAAAATGCAATCAATACATAGGGGAAGAAATCAAATAAAGATACTGCTTCAGTGACTGAAGCAAAGATCCCCAAATTGCAGCTGGGGTGACTAATTTGTTCTCACTCCTACTGTACGATGAAAAACATCAAGAAATGTCATCTAATGACAATGTACATCTTTCTTACAACTGTGTAAGGGTGGCAAAGTATGAGTCTGAAACTGCTATTCAGTGTTTTCGAAGTGGCTTACCAAATAGACTGCTTACTGCAAAGGAGTGTTTTGGAGCACCCGTGTTCCTGGAAAATAACATCAACATGAACATTTTCCTGGATTTTAATGTCTTTTCATGATCTGGTATTGATAGCTTGATCACAAAGTTATATTTCTGGTGACAATTTCAGCTTGTTCCAGATATTAGGAATGTAACATTGTTAATGAAAATAATGCTAACATTTACAGAGTTTATAATGTTACCAATCTAGACAGAAAGTACCACACAGACAAGTATCCTAATATTAGCAAATACTATTTTCATTTAGGAGATAAATTGTCATGATTACTAAGAAGTAACTGGAGCCAGACCAGTATGGTCCCATGCAAACCTAGAAGACAGCAATACTATTTTGTCATGAAAATCAGAATCTTTTGGATTTGGATTGATTGATTGATTTTTAAAAGATAAAAGTAGGGATTTCCCACTCTGCAGCTCAGAAAAAAAATTAAGTCTCATACTCAAGAGCACAAAAGTCAAGCTTCATTATTCATATTTTACAGTATCTTATTCCATGTGTATCTACAGTAACTCACTGCCCACACTTTCATAGCATAATGTTACTTAGACAGAAACATGAATGCAAAATCTTGCTCAAAGGTTTTAGAGCAAGAAGTTCAGAAGAAAATCGTGCCTTTGTGTTTCTTCATTCTGCCTTCTTATTCTCAGACTGTTCAGTCTTTTATAGGATTATCTCTGAGGGAAATGCTTGAATACGTACCATTGTCTCTGTCCTATTACTTTCTGGAATTAATATAGCTGTTCTAATTAAATTCTCATCTAAGTTACATCATAAACTGATCTGGCACTGTGCTAGTACAAGAAGAGAAGAATGATGGTCCAGATTCTTCCCCTCTCTCCTCAGATGGTCAATATGACATAGGTGGGGACCTGACCCCCTGCTTTTCATAGACAAGCGAATCAATCCTAAGATTAAGACAAGCAAAAATGTACATCTGATCCTTAAACCCCAAGGTGAAATCAAACTCTTTTCTCTTTCAGATACTATTAAATCTGAGAATGAAATTCTTTTTTTTTCTCCCTTATGTTTAATTATAACATTTTTAATATAAAGATTCCTTTAGTTCAATTCTATTAAGTTTCAGTTTTAAAAAAAGATTTCTTAATGTTTTCCCTCAGAATTTAAACACTTCTTTTCATTGCATGCTTTAGATAACATTATAAAACGAGTACTGTTTCTTTAAAGCTGACACAGTAAGAAAAAGCAGGCTGCCTTGGATTGCAGGTCATTTCATTTCTCATAAGCATGCTATCATTAGCTACCTTTAGGAGAATGAATTATATTGATTGGTTCAAATCAAACTTGTGACCTGGTGGCAGTATTAGATGTTTGTTACAAAGCATCATCTCTTCATTAATCTTTCATTAGACAGCATGATCCGAGAAGCCAGCAGCAGTCACACCACACTTACTCTCTCGAGTGATGCCACCACAGAAGGCTCCTTTATTGGATCACAGCAATTACTGGCCTTACAATGCAGATTCTGAAAGCCTTATCAAATTTCCTCCTTGATATGGCAAGCTTACAAATAATCATGTGCTGTTTCTTGGGTGAGGACATCATGGAATTACACCAAAATGCAGTAAACTGAAGTAATTTCCAATTAAACATGTGACTCTTGATTCTGAGATGATACATCTTCAGTTACAGCATATGAAGTGTTTTACAGAAAGACAAAATACATAAAATTAAGGTGCCTTAAAAAGTTCCAGTCAAAGCATAGAAAACTGCCAAATCAGATTTCTTTACAGAGAAATGAAGCAGAATCTCTGCTATCTGGATTGATGGCATCTCAGGGCTGTGATTTAAAGGAACTGAGTAACAACTGCAAGTAAGTTGTTAGAGAGAGAGAAGCATCTGTTCCTGAGTACTTGAGCACTGCTGAAACAGAGCCCAAGCAAGAGACACAGGTTCTTATTTTCAGCTCAGCAGCATATCCTAACAAGGCTTGGGGTGGAAAGTTGGGAATTGTGCAACTCCTAACAAGACATGCAAACATGAAGGTTAAAATTTTAGTGGCTCTGACATAAAAAAAAAAGCCTTAATATACTGTGACTGACCTACATTTCTAGGGATCCTCAGGCTTACACATACAGGGTTTTTATCACTATTTTCTGTAGCCATATAAACGTAGCATTAAAATCTGAACACAAGACCTCCCATTAACCTCTGCACCCGGTAAAAGAAAAAGGCCTAGAAAAGGACAAACTAACTCTCAATTAGAAGAGAATTTAAAAATGCACACTGCAGAAGTGTTCTTACTTATGCATCTTAAAGATTATTCTGGCTAAATTACCAAGTTTCGCTCAGGGATATGGAGAAGTGACATGCACAGTGCACATGAATGTAATTTAACTGCCTCATAATTGCCTCAGGCAAGGTGGTGAACACTTTCCAGTTCCACAAATGTTACATCTCCCAGAAACATCATCCATGGCTACACACATGGCAAACCCAATAGAGTTGCCCATTATCAGTACCACTGTAAAAGGACAGACATCCTACCTAGAGTATCAAAATTAAGACTGACTTCCTTTCCCACACAAAAAAAAAGACCCCACAGAAAGACACTTCCAGGACAGGTAGATTTAGATAAAATGCAACACAGGTAGATGTAGCTAATGCTATAAACTGTGGGCAGTACAAAATGTCAGCGTAACGCTTACTATGCAAACTCCGGTGGTTTGCAGTTTGAAACTTGCTCTTAAAAAGATTTTGAGCTTTAGGAAACTGAAGTGCCTCCTTTTTTTGATGCCATTGGCTTGGGCACTTAGTTGAGTACTAATCATCTCTTGTGTTCAACAAGAGACTTCTGTCATTGTTCTCTCAAGTGCCTCCACCAAAGCACACATAATTTGAGAAGGAAAATGATACCATCCTAATTCATATGCTAGACTCCATCATATCTTGCATGTTAAAAATCAGTCCTTAGTCTCTTATTGCCTGGGTTGTGATAACAGTAAAAAGACAGATAGGATGAGCTGAATCAGATTTCTATAAGAGGCAGATTTGCTGTACAAATCTGGACCTGGTACTTGTCAAAAAAACTTAGCCTTCAAGTTTCACATTAACCTCAAAATATTACATCGTTGACATAGTTCTTCAGTGAGGAACATGGTCTTTGGAAAGATTTAAACTAATTTGCTGTCTGAGCTCACACACTGCTGTCCTCTGGAGCTATCAGACAAGTTTTGGGTAAGATACCACTATTCTAAAAAAAAGATGTAAGTCACTGGTGAAAAACTTTTCCAATGTGAACATGCCATTGCGATGCCAAAGCAGAGACTGGTAAGAGAAGAAGAAAAATATATGAGCACTGTCAAAAGAAAATGAAGTAGAACAAGCTAGGATTATATATCTTCATTTGCACATAACATGCATTCATTTTTAAAAGATTGAAATGGAAATATTTCTAACAGAAAATCATGCATCTATCATATTCTTCCAGGATTTTACATTACAGAATTAAATATTTTAGCAACAACAGGTTAATACAACAAATACACTCCAAATTCTAACAGAACAGTTGTCAAGCTAATATGCCTCAGGCAATGTAGTATGCCAACAGGTAGACTATCCTATGTCTTGGCAATGTTAATAGGTCTAACAACCTAATTAATATTCAAACTTAGGCATATGAAAAATTTTAACTGGTGCAACTATCTTAGAAGTTACCCAGACATTACTTTAGCCATAACTGAAAGGTCAGGATCTATGGGGCGAAAGGTAAGAGCTGTGTTACAGAATTGTTTTGGTTGGGGGATATATTCCTACAGAAACTGCAGAAGTAATTTAGGCAGTTATGTAAATATAATTTAAGGATACAGAGGTTAACAACTTTGAAAAGAATCTCTACTGACCACAAATGGCCTCTTTCCAAAAGACACAACTCTGTCACAGCATTCCACTACACCTACCTTGAAGTGTGAATCTCAAATAATGAATTTTTAATATCAATTCCTAGAACACAGAAATGGTCAGTGGATGTTTCTTATCCAAGTTTTTATTGAATCTAATGGACCCTGACTCACAAAATGTGATAAAATTCAAAGCACAGTGATAAAATCTCCGTGAGCCGTATCAGCTAATCATATGCACCATGCCCTGTTTTAAGGGTGAGGCTGACAGACTGTTACTCTTTCTTTTTAATGCCTGGAAATATATATAAAGGAATAATTGCACTGTTAACTTACTATAAGTTTCCATCAATAGCCTGTATATCACTACCATACTGTGAAAAATTGAAATAGGAAGTATATAATGCTCTAACTTTTAAACTCCGTATAATTAATAAGCCACCCTTAAGAAGTAGCAGATGTGTGAAAGACAAACAGGTTACATCTAGAAGGACCAAGACAGACATAATTTAATTTTCCAGTTTACTAAGCCTCAGAATTCCTTGCTCAAATTGCTGAAGATTGATTATAAACTGTTGGTGTCATCACGATCGTGGTCATACATTATATTATAATGAAGCCAGAGGCAGTTTACATTTTTCAACAATGCTATTCCTTTCACCCAAGAAGTCACAAGTAGATCATTTCCAACAGTAAATGATGTGACATATGAAATATGTCTGAAATAAGTGACATAATAGTAATCTAGTTCACATAAAGCCATTTGTGTCCGGTGAAATAAATAAATAAAACAAAAATTAAAAGGACTGGAATAGCAGAATGCTGCTTTACAAGGTATGCAGCTCCATAATTTTTGACTAAGCTGCAAGCAGCTAGATGCAACGCTAAGCGCCTTCCTGATCCAAACAAAGCTTGTCTAACAGTGATAGTTCTTTCCACAGTACAGTGGCAAAATGAAATCCTGCATATGGAGCAATCTGTAAATTGCCTCTAAGTGTCTTACTGCAAGATGTCACAAAACTTCACGTATGCAATATTTTTCAGTTTGGGATATGTGAAGCAGTGAATGTCAATCCTCAGATCTGGAAGCTTGCTGCACAAGGAGGCCTGGAAATTTCAAAGTGATACTGTGGACATTCCTTGAAGTTTTGGAATAAATGGCATAGCTTCAACAAAAATTAAGGTGTTAGTTAGGGAAATGTTACTGTCTTGAGTGTTAGAGTTTCACAAATACAATTCTGTTGAATTAATAAATATGGCCAAATACATGTTTTGAATTTTGTCAGAGGCCTGGCAGCAAGCTCACTGCAACAAGGAAATCTTTTGGAAAGCCTGTGTAACAATAACCTTCCATATATATATTCAGGGCAGAAAACAAAAAGCATGATAAAACCCCCTAGGTATGGACTTAAAGAAAGACCTGAACCTATGCTTACATAAGGATGGCAGATCCTTGCACAGAGGAGACAGTAATTTGTTTCTTATTTGATAAAGTGACTAATCTCAACTATAATACAAAACTCAAAAAATATTCTAATAAAATTCTTGTATTTGATTCTCTGCAGAACTTTTATTTACAGACTTTGATCTTTCCTTCTTCATGTACTTCAGAGAACAACTCTGGTCTTCAGGTCCTTTCACAAAAACCCAAACTCTCAAAGACTCAAATCAGAAATTAAACAGGGTGGGAAAATTGTCTGGGAGGACTACCATTAACTTACAGTTCTCATCAGATTAATAAAGAAATTGGGTTCCTAGCATTACCCAGCCTGGTCAATAGCTTTTTTAATCTTACATATGTGGTGCAATACTTAAGTGTTGTAAAGGATTAAATCCTTAAACCCTGATATAGCTGAGCATTTAAGCAAGTAAGCCCAATGAAGTAAGCAACTAAATATGAGATATGACTTCCATGAAGAAAGTCATGCTATGAGAAATTTAGCAAAGATTTCTACAGCTAACCTTCAAATATATAGGATTATAGGAGAAAGAATAATGCAGATAAGGCAAAAACATAGGAAATAAAGGTTAAATTAGGTATAGTAAGTTATAAGAACCTATTTAGTACATTCACCTATGGAAAACCTAAAATGTTTCTGTAAAGAGCAGTAGTGGCTTTAAATGCTATTAACAGAGCAACACCTGGTTTAAAATAATACCCACGTTGAATCTTATATGGTGAAGTACTGTGCTGAAACCACAATAATGGGATAATGGGACTTGATTAATTCACAGAGGGACAATTTTTCCACAGACAGAGTTGAACAGAGGAAATAACTCACTAGTACTAAAAGATTATAAAACAGATGTTTGCACTGTAGACATCAACACTCATCTGTAATCTGGACTGTTTAGTTTAGAACACATGGTATAAGAATGATTGGTAGTGAAAGGAAATACTGTGAACAAGTTTACAAAATCTAATATAACCTCATTCCAAAACCAGACTTTCTGCTTCACGAAACAAAGTTAACTTCACTAAGATTACTGACAAAAACCCCATCCAAAAGTATTCAGGGTCAATGTTGTGAATTATCACATTTTTGCTGGTCTTGCCGCAAAATCATGCAATTTCATTAGCTCTGTACTATTTCCATCAGAAATACGTGTTTGTATACATTCCTTAGCACACATTTTCTAGACATCCACAACAGTAATAAGAGTAACATTTTTTTTATAAGTTTTGGAAGCATGGATGAGCCTTGTTCACATACAGAATACAGAACAAAACATGAAACCAGGTATATTTTGTGGGGGATTTGCATTTTACCAATAGCTTCTGGCACAGTATAACTCCCTCCTGTGCTGTCATTCCAGATCACAGATTTGATTAAAACAAAACACATTCTTATTTACTTTTAAGTCTGTGGTACACTGTATCTAACATGGAATTTCTCTGTAAGCAAAATTCACTTGGGTAAGGCATTATTTACTAATCAAGTTTTTGGTAATACATTAAGCAATTCAGATACCTTCTGTACAATCAACAGTGTACTTTCCAAGGACTGCAGAATGTATATTCTTCAGAAATTAAGAATCACGTACCACAGTGAGTCACACAGAATCCCAATACTTGGCTTCTTTCTAAACAGTCTTACAAGAACACAAGATTAGAAACTAAAGAAAACTAAAGATTTATTGTAAATGACTGTTGTTTTTGTAATATGCTCTGCAATTCTAATAATAAATCACTTGTAAAATGATTTCACATGTAAAATGATGTCACATTTGCATGTGACAATATTGGGCAGCACCCACCACAAGGAAATCTAAATACATTATCTGTATGAAGTAGGATTTAATAACTTTCCTTGGTTTCTTTTTCTGCATGCTAGAACTCTTGATTAGAAAGCCATACAGAAAATATTAAACTGGAGAAATTAATCTATTTTACAACCATTAAAAATATAAAATCTATTGCAATAAAAGTTAAATTTAGATAGAAATTGTATTTTTATATCTATTCCTACATATGCATAAAATAAATTACTTGTTACCCAACTGTATAATTGGTGCTCATCTAGAATATCAGCTTGGTAAAAAATTTATATGAATACAGTGGTTTGTATACCAAGGCATACTAATACATATGTCCATTAAAATGTAGAGATTAAAATCTGGAATTTGTCCTGAAACTATCTTAAATAGAGATACTGTATCTACCATAGAGAACAGAGCATTTCATCTTATTCTAACAGCACTCCCACAGATATCCCCATCATATGGAAAGTAACATCCATATATACATTAAAACAGTGCTAGCCCCATTTTATGCATTAAAAAACCCTAGTAACTTCTTATGCAAAATATAGGGAGTTTGACATTACTTGGTGAAAAACCTGACAGAAGATACAAGGTTATAGATTGGTACAGATGCACATGATGTGCTACTGGGTGGTTATCCTGAACAGTTCCATACACATTTTGAAATGTACTTTATTAATTAGCTATACTTTAATTATTAACAACTTATACAGAATTGAATTAAGAAAAATACTGAAATTCTAAACAAAAACTGCCTGATTTCATGTGCAAAATTCACATTATCAGATAAGAGATGGCCATTTCAACAGTAACTGAAAATGGAAATGCAGAATTGTATAGAGGCCTTCCGTAAACATTCCTGCTGACCCAGGAGGAAGAGTTATCTCTGCAGGATTAATATTTGAGCGCAATGTCTGCTCAGCATTCAGAGCAATAAAAGAACAGGCACTGCATATCCAGTACAGGGAACAAACAAGAATCCAGAAAACCTATTTTTCCAAGGCACAGTTATATTCCGCTTCTGCCAACGGGACCTCCCATTGCATGCAGACAAGAGGTAAACTAAGACTCACGAGGGTGGTAGCCATGAAGGAATAAGAAAGTTCACTTTCACATGGGAAAACTAATAGAAATTCAGCATAATGCTATCTCCCAGAACAGCATTCCTGTAAAGCACAACTGCTGTCCTCATTAAACAGCCTCTGATGGCTTTTCATATTGGTCCTGAACCGGCTATTCACTAAATACTTGGTATCTCAGTCAAGTGATTTTTGAGTATGTAGTTTTAATTAGCACAAAACTTTGAGCCACTGATAAGTGTCTTTAGATTAACTTATACTTAGATTAGTAAACTTCAGGTCATCTATTATTCTAGCAAGCCATTTTTTCCCTACTATAAATAGCAATGTTCTAATTCTTACCTGTTGAGAAGAACTGAAATTAAGGATTTAACAAAATACTTTAAGAATTTAACTAAAACTTTGAAGATTATTTCAATGTGGCCCATTTCAGTTTTATATTCTTTATTTCTTGCTATGTCACTACCACAAAACATCTACACAGCTATCTATAGTTGATCTACATGTGATTAAATCTGGATAGGTGTAAAAATAATTCTGTAACACAGTATTTGCTTTTAGAAAGTCCAGAATTACCCAAGATGTAAGCATCATAAGCTTCCATTTAAAGTTACATTAAAACCTCTTGTGTACATCATTGCTTAGAATTTTAAGTGTATGAAGTGCAACTGACAGACTATTTTTTTCATGTCAGATGTGTTCACACTGGCATATATTTTTTTCCAGAAGAAAAAGAATTTCCATACTCCTTTAGTCTGAGTGGCTTTTATCTTATACCAGCAGAAACAATAGAATCAAAGAGAAAGAGAAGCGTCTCCAAGAGTTGTCTTCATAAAGGAAAAAATTATGTTAACTCACAGTAATTAAAAATGCAGTCATAACATTGGCTGCAGTATAATCTAGACATGTCTGTTCTAGCTTTAGAATAATTTGCCAGGATACTGGTAGTGATCTAGGTGGGGCAGCACAAAGCTCAGCAATAGGTACCAAAATGGGCTATTTCAGGCAGTCAGAAGCTCAATGGAGTTGAAAGTTATACCATAGCAATACAGTGTGAACCCTTACACAAGCTTAGCAAATCAAATATATAACTATAGTTATATATTTATAGTGTATATAGATATACTATATATATATAGTAGTCTAATTCAGTGTACATGCTTGGATGGTAAGTGCCCTCACTTCTCTAGGTTTTGCCTTTATGTTTATAGGAATTAATATTTTCATTCTTCAGAAGGCCCATACATGAATGAGACTGACATGTCAGATCAACCATTACTTTTTGATCTAAAAGCAATTCTGCAGGCTTTTTAAAAATTTTGTAGTAGATTCTGTTTTGCTGTAATCTTGGCTCAGGTTCCAATTTAAGTATTGACCTTAATTTAAGTCCTATCTATGCATAAAACCTCCTAAACTCAAGCTTGATATGGCACTGGAAGATTAAAGGACAGGTAAGGGTCAATTTATACAACTCATCAGTTGCTCACACCACCACTTCGTATTGTGGATAGCTACTTCCTCAGTGAGGGTCATATACTGCCATCAGCACAACTCAGGGTAGTAGTTCTGTGCTCCTGATGCAGTCCTTATAAATTATTACAAGAGAGCTGGCTATCTGTACACAAAAGCATTCTGACTGCTCTCTCCCCTTGAATGACTTCTGTGCTTAGACCTGGTACTGGGGCCAGGAATGCAGAGGCAGGATATTACAGTGGCTATAAGAGACAAGAGAATCAGCATACAGGAAGACAAGAACTCTTTGCTCTCTTGTCCCCTGACACCTGCACGTGGGGTAAAAGAAACCAAAAACTGTCTCCTATGTGTAGAATCAGAACATGATCACGCTGACAGAAAAAAAGAAAAAATAACTTTTTCCCTCTGCTGCAGTAATTTCCCATTTCATTTTTCTCAGGTAAGAAATGAGACTTTAATCAAGAAAAACACTAATACCTAAGAAGTTCCATCAGAAAATTTTCCTTCTAAATCTTGACCTGTGAGTAGAGATGTCACTACAATGTTCTAAGATGTACCTTGTTATCTAATTGCTTCTTATAAAGAAATAAAGCAACATTACTGCACAGAACAAAAATACTTCAGTACAACTCTTTTCCTAGGCTTGAAGGCAACAGCAACATTAATCAAAGATGTAATATGTACTGCGGCTACAGAAAAAGTAGCCCAGCCCCCCAAACAGATACAATTTTTAAAAAGCAATGTAATGGTTACTTCTACTGACTCTTATCTGTATACAAATCTCAAAGACAGCAATAATTTCCACTGTGAGGAACATTATACGGCCAGAATTATGCACTACGTGGAAGGAAAAAACAGTTACTAATCTGTTCGTCCCTTGTTCTCAGAGCAGATAGATCTGTTCCACTGTTGGTTGAGGTATCTCCTGGGCCTTATAGCCAATTTTTGGAGCACTTTTTTTTTTCTGTTTTTGACCAGAGTAGATAACACTCTAACCTGTTTAGCATTCCACCATGGCAAATTACTGATGAATACACATTGTGAAATGGAAGAAAAGGCAGAACATACCTCACAGAGCAGGCAATTCTAAAAAAGAAGTGATACACTGCTTGTGTTTCTAATTCTTCTTTACATCACTTTCAAAATGTACTTCACAGACCCTGAGAATCACAGCCTATTTGGAATATAAAAACATTACCAAGTCTGCATCAGCCCTCAAAGCGACAGCACTTTGCAATGATACACATGGGTGATTAAGTAAATAATTTGCAGAGTTACAAAAAATGTTGATTTCCCTACTATGTTTTATGTATTATACAGAACTTGTAAGGTAGAAAGATTTAAAAAAAAAAAAAAAAAAGTGATAAGTACATTAGTTTGGAGTTGAGGTCTTCCACAGTAATCAGACCACTGCCAAATAGATTTTACCTTAACTTGCACCAAGGACTAAAGACTAGCTACTGAGCCATCTTGGAGCACTGAAACATTTGCAACCCTTTAGCAACTATTAGCATCATCTGATGCAACAAAAGACTATTGTAGAATTTCAACCTGTGATGATGAGAAAATACTATGAGCATACATGTAAGTATGCTTATATGTATTTTCATGAGCTTATATGATGGTAAATTTTCTAAACTCTACTTTGTAAAACACTTGCTCATACGTGGAAGGTAACCCTGTACAAATAAGAGAGTTGACTACAGTCCTTGGAGATAATGGAAGAGGTGATGCATATTTAAAAAAAAAAAAAATAGAACAGGACCCTCTATGGAAGGGAAAAGGTACAACACAGAGCAGGCCATGGCAAAGAGGACTACTGCTACAACTTCCTGGGACTTGTCTCAGCTCTATGGCCTATTTATTTTCTGCCATGGAAATAAATTTCTTGGACGTAATCTGGGCCAGCAGTTCAGATTAGCAGTTCAAAAACTGGAAATCATGCATCTGAGCAGGGAAAAAAAGGGGTAGCAAGTATCAGTCTCAAGCAGAAGTTTCTCAAAGCAGTGGCTCTCCTGCTTTTTAAGTTGCTTTGAGCTCAGCTCAGAAAGTCGATTGCAACACTGAGCTTCTGTGAAGCAGTTAACAGCTACTAGGGAGAGATGCTGAAAGTAAGCATTCCTGCAGAGAGAAGAGCATGAAGCTTCCCTAGGAAGTAGCAGTGAAGGATGTAATTTTTCTCATTGATGCAGAGTAAAGAATAATGCTCAAAGGCACCATTTTGACATCTTCCTTTCCCTAGAGATATAGTCTCAATACGGTGTCCATTGTGGGCCTCGAGTGGCAGAACTGCAGCCCCCAGCAGTCACATTTATCCTGTAGGAGGGAGAGGTACCTGTAACAGCAATTCTCCAGAGCATAATCTCCAGCCTTTTATCTTACCCTGTTCAGTTCCCCAGACTTCAAGAAAACACGTATCCAGTTGAGAGGCAGGACAGAGAATGGCAGAGAAAACATGTGAGAAGTGCTCCTAGATCTACCTCATGTAGCCTTTCCAGCAGATCCGGAATTTAGCTGTGAGCGTAAGCAGTTCATTGGCACAGGTGAGACTATATCAAGAGGAGAAGAAATAGGATGCTGTTGCCAGTCTGATGTTGCTTCTAACATCAGTAGAGATTGCAACACCAATTCAGGCAGCTGCCTTAAAGAAAAATGACATTAGAGGTTTCTAGCATACACATCAATCTCTGGTGACACTGGAATCAAAGGAGGGAAAGGAATACCCAGGTAAGAAATATCTGAACATGCTAAAGCTCTCAGCTGTGGGAAGAACATTTTGATACATAACAAGGGAGATAATGGAAGCAAGAAAAGAACACATGTCCTCCAAAGACTAACTGCACAAGTCTCTAGCAGGGGTGGCACCAGAAAGATCCTAGAGATTAACAAAAGGGAAGATGGATAGATGGGTGTGTAGGGTTTCAAGCAATTTTGTCTGGATGTAATGACAGACAACAGGATCAATTTTGGTTGTGGAAAGTATCAAGCCTTGTGTCTTTTTCTTATTCCTCATTGTAAAAGTCAAGACACTTTTAACTGAGATACCCTAATATATTTTCCTGCCTTGAGGCTTTTTAGGGCTCTTCCAGCTATTTCTCTGAGAATCTTATGAAAATGCCTTGAAGACAGAGTAAACCTTCTTTTGTCCAAAGATAAGATGTGTACCTTCAACCTTACAGAGAAGAGTTAAGTATCACTAAAGAAGCACTCCTGAGACAAACAGGTTTGCACAACTTTGATAAGGTCATGAGGAGGCCTATTGCTGTCTTCTGTGACGCAATAGAAGGGTGTAGAGAAGATCAAACTCTTCTGAGAAAAGCGCAATGAAAGGACTACATTAGATGAGGCAATGGATACAAGTTGCGACAAGGAAAATTTTGATTAGATACTAAAAAATTCTTCACCATGAAGGCAAACCTTGGAACAAGTCACCGAGAGAAGATGTAGAATTTCTAACCTTAGAAATGCTCAAAATCTGACTGGACAAGTCCTTGAGGAAACTAATCTAAATAGGTTATACTTTCAGCGATGGTCTGAATTGGATAATATCTAGAGATCCCTTCTGATCTATATAATGCTGTGATTCTTGACCAGGCATTCCACTTGCCAGAAACAGAATAAGACAAAGATTCAGGAAAATAATCCTGTTAGTGTATCTCTGGTAAATTCTGAAGCCACTTTTTTTTAAACAAACTGTTTACTATGTTTACCCCCACTCTATTGTCTTGTGGCAAATGTGAGAGAGAGGTATAGGGGCTGCCATGGAAGCTTTGGAGTTCTTGTGGTATGAGGGGCAGAGCAGAAACCATGGTCTGCAATAACAAAGAAATTAGAAATTAACTTAATGAAGAAGAGTATTCCCACAAACCTACCTATTTAACACTATGCTACATTATAGAGAGTTATTCAAGGAAAGTAAGAGCACCCATTCTCATCCACATCAAAGAAAGGTCAGAAAGCTCTGCATGAAAAGAATGCCCATCTTGTCCTGATACTATTAATTTTTCCATCTCTGATGTCTGAAATACACACATACCAAGCATGGGAAACATGCATGCTATCAATGGAAGAACTTTGCTTAGGTCTTTCCCAAAATACTTGTGCTTCTATCACAGTCCAGTACCTTTATAGCAAAGCTGAATTATATCAGGGATTATCTTAACAGAAAGCTTTCACCTTTGTCCCTTGTTTTATGACATCTATGTACAAAAAGTGATATACATTTTTCTCCTGAAATTAGAACTAGCACTGTAGGATGAGTACTTCCCACAAATTTCACAGCAAAGAAAGGAGTACTGTTAGTTACTGCTTCACTTTTCTGCAGTTCACTGTTTCTAGTACATTTTGAAAGTATTCTTTAAATGGGTAGTGTTCTTTTACTCTGGTGCTGTAGGGCACTTCTTGATAATCAGGAGGAAGTAGAAGAAATTAAATGAGTGGTACTTTCAGCAAAAGCTGAGTCACAGCTACATTTCGCTATGCAACACCCTGTCCTTTGTGTGCCCTTCTACTTAGAGGCTGCAGTAACCTTCAGCTGTCTACAAGTTGAAAGTCACGTTCAAAAACCAAACAATGAAATCAGCAACTTTGTAACATGTCACATGGCTCTGTGAGCATGATTTCGGGAAGTGTTCCAAGTTTAGAAAACGTTGCTCCTACTATTCCAATTCGGTGGCCAGAGCTTTGCGCTTACAAGGTTTATTTGTAATACTGTGTAGGACTCAAGGTTTCAGCCTGAAAATAAAAATGAGGTATTACTGGAAACTGACTTAACAGTGACAGTGGTCACTAATGGTCCTCCATTATGTCTGGGTACATATTAGGAGCTGCAGAGAATTAATCGACATACACTTAGTATATCATATGATGATCAACTTATCAAAGTCAATGGAGAGACTTGTGCTGCTTTCAATAGCATTTTGATCAGACAAGCCGCAATGCAAAAACAGCCCCGCCCCAAAACACGTGATATCAAACCCTTGGGTTCATGCTAAATAAGGAAGACTGAAGTTCCCAAGCTGACATATTGTCTGTGAACAGTCAGATTCGCAAACTTGTGAGCACACACAAATAAAGTTAACTGTCAGTAAATCTGGCAGCTGTTTCAACTTCATGTTTGTTAGAGTTTATATATCCAGGCTTCACAAACAATGCTAGAAACCCTTGTCATGGTTGGAGAGCTGTGAGTACATCTGCTAACACCTATGGCTTATTCACCCAAACTGATGTTATTTAAGATACTCATCTTTCTGCAAGGGGTTGACATCAGCAAGCAGAGGAGAAAAAAATAAAAGGTATGATCAAATCTAAACAAATATCAACCTCAACAATTTGCTAAATGAAAATACCCTTTGTGCCTAATGGAATTTTTGTACTACATTTTACGTATCTGTAGTTTAGTATATAGGGTGAAGTTGTTATTACATTTTTACATTTATTACATTTTTACGGTCAGTTTATATTCTGATCAAATTTATCTTAATGGAATAGTGTAAGCATACTGTACAACATGTTCTTTGCCTCTATCTTCTACTAAACCAGAGCTTACCAATTTCAAAAACGTTAAAGATAAGTCTATAAAGTGAAATATGAGTTTTTATATTGTCCTGACCATAGCTCCAACATGAACTCAATCACAACAGTACTGTGCCACATCAAGTACACAAACTAGACACTACTCCGCAACATACGGCTACCATGAGCTTATTCCAAACTTGGGTATCTGCATGTGCACAACTAGGTGGTATAGACATCTGCAGCATATTTCAGCAAAAGGACCCATCTGATCCTTGTAAAGTTGGTTCCAATCAGCACCCATCTGTACACAGTGAAACACTATGTACAACTCATACCCTGTATTATCAGAATACAAACTAATATTCAACATCCTAAAAAGGAAGTTCTCAAAAAGCAGACAGAAGCAGAAAGGACATATGGTCATATTTGAATGGTGTGCAACACTTCACTAACACAATTGTTAGTGCAACTTGCAACACCTCAAGTCATCTCCAGTGTCAGATGTTATGACTTTTTTGTAAAAGCCATTAAGCTTTGGAGAAAAGGTACCTGATGATACCCCAAAGAAGGACACAACTGGCTTTCAGCATGTTCTTTGCATATTGTATCATACAATGAAAACCAAAGCAGACTGTGAAGAAAGGGTGGAAAATATTTCTTCCTCTGCATGACAGCTCTCCTTTAATTTACTGCATTCTGTTACAAACACATAACCCAACACTGTGAGAAATAAATGCTATTTTATGGATCTAAGTATTTAGTGAAACCAAAGACAATGAGAAATTCACCTTCCCAATTGTACTAACAGCAAAAGTCCTGTGATTGAATAAATCAAAAGTTAACACCACAACATATTAAAGGGACAGATTAAGTAATTAATTGTCAAAATTGTAGGGCTTATTAAAAATAAAGAGTATTATCACAAAATATTTCTTATTAATGCTAGAGCACTACAATAAACAAGAAATTGTCAAGCTCATCTTTGAGAAACATTAAGTGGGAGGAAAAAAGTAAAACCATCTCCAAGTAACATCCCTTACTCCTGTTACTAGAAATAATATAAAACACCATCGACAGTACTAATGCATTTCAATACCATAGTCTATCAGCACAGGTAACATGCTCTTGTGCAGAAGGGTTTAGCTCCTAAACAGCACTGTCCCACATCATCTTTGGCCTCATGAAGCAGATTCATGAGGGGAGAAGAGACTGAGATTATCATTATTATTGAACCAAGACATACATTATCCCCACTGTCACTCTGAGTATATAGGATATACAGGAAGAGAATGAACAGCACAGTGGAAGTTCTGTAACAGTAAAGTACCCCCCGTATCAATGCAACAAGGTGTGGTAAATACAGTTAAACAATACTGAAGGTTTTTTAGTACTAGGTTCTTTGTTAGATATTATCAGCTACTTGCTGATAGCCTTTCATGCTCAGTAAGAATGAATATGGAAATCAAGATTTAACTTAGTCTTTAAAACAATTGGTGAAAATTATTTTAAGAGTACTTATTTATGTCAATACGATTCTTTTTATATGGATGGTCATTCTATTTTGTATCTAGATTGTCATTGCAGCATTTAATATTCTGCAACAAGAATCTGCAACATAACACTTAAAATACTTATTTCCTCAATGTGAAATCAAAAACAGTGATTAAAAAAATATGTCGCCTTGTTTTATGGTTCAAATGTAGTACAAAAAAATGTTCCCAAGAAACATCTGGTTTGTATTCACACCAGTTTGGTTTAAATACATATGTCAACAGATAATCCTCATATTCCAAGTCTGAGTGAAAACAGACCTTTTCAGCAAATTCAGCCTCACCCTAATTCCTTCTGAAGTAAGTGACAATTTCTACTTCACTAGGTGCAGAATATTATCTGCTAGTGATAAAACTATCAAAAAACTTAATGTTACCTTAAATAACCAATTCTTACCTCATCCCATTATCACTGATTTTAGTGACACATATTCTAAGGGATCTTTAAAGAAACGAAGCATATGCCTCTTTAGATTTGAAATTATATTTTTCAAAGAACTGACAACAAGCACAAAAATGAATCACAATAACCTTTATTACAGATGCACTCACTTTCAACAGCTGAAGAATTTCTTTTCAGTGCTAAATAACTTAGCATTTAAGCAGAACAGGAATCACGAAACAAGAAAACTCTACAGCAGTTAGGAAGCAGCAGAAGAGTATAACCTGGATTTCTTGAGCTCCATTTTCAAGCCCTTACAAAGGCTGAACTAAAGACAGTGTAACTGCCCAGGAGGCAGGCAGGACACTACACTGTAATCACAGTTATTAAAAGCAATCCAAATTACAGAAGTTAAAGCAAAACCTGACATTTTTATGTACTGTGTTTAGTATAGCACAAAGATTAAAAATCATTATTTTTCTAGATTACAGAGGCCTTTTAGGAGGTAAGATACCATGATGAATTATTGCAATTCATTTTTCTAAAATGTGAATAAAACTATGATAGATTATGTGAAAAAATAAATAAGTTCTCAGTAGTCTTGAATAACATTCAAGCAGTATGCAACTCAATCCTTAAAAACCATTCTATTATTTACAACATAAATCAAATTTAAAAGCTTAAAAATATATATATGTATCAACTTGTAATGAGGGATGTTGTGTCACTGAAACACATTTTCCAAAGTAAGTTAGTGGTTTTACTGGGAGGAATCAAGCTTTTCTGGACAATCTTTTAGTTCCAAAAAGTGGGCAAAGTTATAGACAAAAGCCAATTAGAAAGCCTTAGAAGACTGCTTACAACAACACAGATGTAAATCTGAGTTCAAACACAAATCAATGACCAGAAATACAATTTACATACCTGGTACTAGGGGAAAGGCAGTAGGCTACAAACAAAATCAGTACATTGAAATGATCTTAAAAGTAGTTACTAAAAGGGAATCAAATAAATTTTTAAACTATCTTCCCTCTTAAAATTGTGTGGGTTGTGTGTTTTAGCAGCCACATCTATGGCTTCTGATCCCTATGAAGGAAGGAAACCAAGAACAAGCAAACTCTCCCATCCAAAAACATCCAGTCCTCCATCACTTCAGTCAGCAAGAATGGTCACTGAGCTCAAAGGGGACATGATCACACCCCACTTGGAAAGCAGTTTTATCTTATTTGCACTACTTTTAAATGTAGGGCAGAAAGAAGATACCACCTCAGATTCATTCACTAATAAAGTATTTTGAGATACAAACATGCAGAAAAGTCAAAGAAATGAAAGATTAAATTCTCACAAAGCAACAATTCTTTCCTCCAATGTAAGCCATATGGTGCATTTTTGCTAATAATATTTCAATATAGTGCCTCAACACATGTTCGTGCATGGGTTTGCTTCTGCTTTGCATTCAACTGGATGAGTAATAGATTAAGGATTTCTTCTAAGTATTGTGCTCATTTAAGATAAATGTTCCATGTTATGCAGTGCCCTGTTGTTTCTCTAAATTTCAAAATGGTAGTCAAGATCCACTGAGTCCACTTCCAAATTCTCACATTTAGTAAGGCATTCCAAAGCAAAAGACAAGTTCCAAAGAATGTATGAATCTCAACAGTTACAAAACCAAAAACCCTTGGGGAAAACAGTGGGTTTTTAACTTGCTTTAAAGTTCCTTACACAACTGTTCCTGCTTTGCAGAATATATTTCCTATTGCAATTTACAGTATACTGCAGCTGTTTCTTTATGAACCTAATTGATAAAGTTTTCCACATTTTCTTAGTAACAGTTGAAAAGCAGAGTTGCAGACCACAGGCAGTCCTAGATGCCAGAGCAAACAAACAAACAAAAAAAAAAACAAAGCCAAAGACCCAGTGGATATTGAGGAAGTGATGGGAAGTTTTAGAAGAAACAAACTAAAGAAGAAAAAACTAAACAAAAATTTCAGAGTCTGAGCTGCATGAAGATTTATGTGAAGCAGTTTGACTTTACAATCTTGGAAACTTTGATTTGGGGGTGGAGAGGGAGGTGAGTGCAGGCATGATTAGAATGAAGAATGCAGCAATAGGTGAATCTATTTCTGATCTTTGTGAGTCACATTTAATGTAAACTTGCAAGTCACACTGTTGGTAAACAACAGCAGCTGCAAGAAGTAAATAAATTTTGTATTTCATTGTCATGATAAACACTACCAGGTAACAATCCTGCACTGACATTATGAATAGACTAGTTGACAAAATGTCATTTAGAAATTCACAGACTTATGAAATAGTTTAATGATAAATGAAAAGCTATGATAACCTTATGATATTAAAGTTTGCTTAATTCAAGGTAACCATCACAAAATTTGTTAGAGCTGAATGGTTTGAACTCTTACCAAGATCTGAGGACAGAAATAAAAAAGATACATTTTGATAGGTTATTCAAATTTTCAGTAACGTAACAAATGTCACAAATGGAATAAACTGATTTGTGAATCTATTAGACTACAGCAGATTCTATGAAAAGCCATATTGTCTCAGTTCATACAGATGCTGCAATATCTGTTCTGCAGAAAGTAGTAAAAGGTCAAAAGAAACAGGTAAAGCCTTTAATTTGCAATGTCCATTTATCTTAGGTATTTACTTAAACAGTCTTCGTGTTATGCTCACCACACTGCTGTGAAGTACAAAACATACTATCTCTACTTGTCAGAAAGTATTAAATGACTTACCTAAAGCACCCTGTAGACTATACATTTCCTAACTTTCTTGCTCACATCTTAACTACTCTTTTCTACCTGAAAAGAAAAATGCTCAGGATCACTGATAATTCTGCTTACACTTATTCAGAGAAAGGAAGTTAACTAAGGAATAAGATAAAATGATTTCTCCATTTCTCAAAGAGCCACAAATTCTAGACTTTGCTGCTAAAAAAACAGGAGACTCCCATGAAGAAGAAAACTACAGGATACTGCTTCACTAAGGGCTGCTCATAAGTAATAGGAGAACTGTACACACTAAGGGATTTGTAAACATTTTTAAACAATTTTCTCATATACCTTCATCATCCAGACTATACCCACTTCCACAAGAACTTTTTATCATGTCCCTTCTTGAATCCCATCTTCCCTCATTAGATTCACAACCACAGTAATAAATAGCTTTAAGGGTAACTGCCATCCTCCACCTTGCATAACCTAACGATCTAATGAGAAAAATGGTATTTCAAATGTATCATGTTTTCTCTAGAATGAAAAAGCCAGGCTGCAAGAGCTGACTTGACATTCAGCTCTGGTTCATACTAAAAAGAAATCCTTATGATTATAAAGGAGAGAAAGCAGCACATTTAAGTCACAGATATAACTCCCATTTCTTTTTTGGAGAGGTCCCACAGAAAAACAACAACAAAAAGAAGACAACCACAAATCAGAAGTGTAACAGACAAATCTCCTCTATAGTCACAGGAAAGATGTAACTGTAAATTTAGCAACAAAACAGCAACTCCTTCAGGCAGAAAAAAAATTACAAACATCCTACTGAGAAACAATAAATAAATAAATAAAATTCACTCATCCTGTACCCTCAGGCTTATAATTAAAGGAAACTCATAAGAGATCCTCTTTATTTCTATTGCTTGAAAACAAAGAGCACTGTTAAGTCAGGGAATACATATCTCTTACTTAACTTCCACCAGAAACTCCCTCTAGTCTGCCCTGAAAATGGATTCCAGATGTAAAGAAACAGAAAAATATATCTTTTTTTAAATCAAATAAATAGATCTAAATTGTTAAATATATGTGGACCTCTGTAAGTCTCATAAGAATTAAAATACATTATATTATATTAAAAAGCTAGGAGTTTTTAGAGAAAAGAGTAATTAGCACTTAGAAGTGAGGAGGAGCCTTAATCATCTTAATCATCATGGAACTGGAAGAACAGCTGTTAATTATTGCATGTGGGAAAGCAAAGGGCTGACAGGAAGAATAATGACAAAATTAAGTACCATATTTATGTTTCTGTTTAAACCACTGTTTTTAAGTGTTCATCTGAGTTGAAAAAACAACAAGCTCTGGGCTTGTGTTTTGGAAGCATTCTATCAGTCCACTTGTATTGCCTTGTGAAAATATTCTCCATCTGCTGACTGGCCATTTCTGTCCTTCAGCTTGTGAGAGCCACTCTAATGCCTGGTAGCTATTCAGGTTCATCCCAGTAATTTCCATGAGGACAGTCACGAAAATCATGTACATTCAACAAGTACCTCACATTCTGGGATGGGAATGAGGAGGATCCCTAGATCGTGGTAGCTTTGCTATACAGGGCATTTATTATACAAGGCTCACACAGTCCGACTCTGCTCAGTACTCGCTGACTTCTAAGAAGGTTGTTTCTGATGGGCCACTACCTGAAAGCTAAAAAGGGCAAAGAGAAGATTCTGTGAAAGCTTATTTTCAAAGCATAGAACTTTTTCCAGGATCAGGGGATTATTTAACCATTTTCCATGAAGGTTCTAGTATAGGACAGTACATCACAGACAGATGTACAAGCAGTACAGGTTTTGTTTTAGAGTTACAGTAAGCTTTGCAATGGTACCCTGAAGCTAATACATTCATCCTTAGCATACAGTCATCCTTATAATAGTGAGGTAAGCACTCAGCAAATGTCCCAGTTATCTCCAGAACTGACAATATATCCTGGGACTGTTTTGTTGCACTGAAAGCAATTAATTGTGCAACTACATGTATATCAGACCAAACAACATTCTGTTTGACAGGTGTGAGCATAGCAGCATGTAACCAGAAACAGCTTAATGGAAAAGGATCAGCTATTAAATTTCTGAAGGCTAATAAAGCAAGATAGGTTTTTGATCAAGAACAGCTTTACCATCCTGATTTTAGGAACAGCACAATTTTTTTTTTTTTTGGATACAGGTTTCCAGAATTTCTCTTTAAAACAGCTGACAGAGAAAGGCTTGTATTCCTAAAAGCTTGTCTATTCCTCTCTTCCTCTGTACAATTCAACCTAATAAGAGACACGGCCACTCTTTACTAACCATACCACCTTCCCTTGGAAGGCTCTGTGACAGCAGTTTTTAACTCACGTTTCTACTGCACCATGTTATCATTACACTGCACAACAACGCCTTTCAAATCAGATATGCAACTTCCGTGAACACATGCTGCTTTATCACAATAAAAGACTGAAAAATGGTTGCCAACAACCATTCAACTACCTTTCCTAGTGCACTGCCACATACAAAAGGCAAAATTTTAATTGACATCTTTAAATCTTTAATTTTCCAGTCAAGACTTTGTCTAAGTCTGTGCAAAAACACTTGGGAAATAATCTCAAAATCACTACTTGGCTAAACTGTGGAATGAAAATATTCCCATCTTAGATTTAGTTCAAGTTAGTTTAGATTAGTACAGGTTAGTCTAGATTTAGTTCAACACCATCTTTCAAATACAAAAAAAAAGTTTAAGGGCTTGTGCATGCTGATTCAGACACAACAGCCACATGGGGACAGAAGCTGGCACACTCATTTTGCCTTTGGTCAGTTTTAACACAGCCCTCTTCTAGAGACCTTTATTTGCTGCTTATTGCTTAACTTTTAGTGCAGTTTTCTAGGTCTTTACCTGATCACAGTTACTAGTGGACCAGAAGCTACTTGCTGATAATGTAGTTCAAGTTCCTTGATTCATAGGGTCCACCACATTTTTCCTGAGCTCAAACAACCTGAGAAGATGCCATCCCAAGCTGAAGATCTATTGGCTGTCCTGTATACAGAAAGCAACAGCTTCTGGAGACAGGCATACAGTACCTGACTTTTACACACAATTTCTCAAAAAAGGCAGATGCAGAAGGCTCAAAAGGACCCAGCAGCTTTATAATACCCATTTTTGAAATACAGAGGGTTACACGAACAAGTAGGTAAACATTGTCTACCAAATACTATTATTAAAAATAGTTTATTAAAAGTAGCCCAAATATCCTTTCAAACATACAATAACTTTTTTTTTTTTTTTTTTTTTTAAACGTAGGACAATCCAATTCTTAGCAAACAGGGAAAAGAGCCAAGGCCAGATTCTGAAGGAGATTGCAAACACTCCCAGGCTTTGGTCTTTCACTGAAAGAGCACATGGCCACAAAGACGAGAGAACATCCTCAGGCATTTCTTGACATAGACGGACTTGGCAACTGCAACAGAAATGAAAGAGCATCCTAATAAGATTCTAGAGCTGATCTACTGCTGTCATTGCTATAGTTAAGAGAAAGGCTGTAACATAAATGGCATCCCCAACGTGATATTTATGTAATAATTAATTGTGGGGAATGCCATGTTCCAGTGGGCGTAGAAATTATCCCCTCGGGTAATAATACATTGCTCTTCGTTACTGAGAGAGCACAGTACTGGAACAAAAGCACCATGGTTTGCTGTTTTGCTCTCGCTCCCAGCCTAAGACAGTTATTCTTTCACACAGTATCCCGCAAAGAGAGGTTAAGTAACCTCGCAGGCTCTATTGCCGATGCCAAGTAAAGGAAAACCGATAGCATCGCACAAAGCCTCCTCTCTCTGTTTCAAGAGCTATAAATTCAGCCAGAGCCGTTGACCCCTCATGACTCAGAGCATGACTATGCGCAGAAAACGCTCCAGCCACGGCCCCGCACCCAGCGGGGCGGGCAGGGCTGCGCTGGGGCGGGCTCTCTGCCCGCTCTCCCACCCCCCAGCCGAGGCGGTGACTGGCCCCGCTCCCACCCGGCCGGCCCGCGCGGGCTCCTCCCAGAGCCGCGGGCTCCTCCCAGAGCCCCGGGCTCCTCACCTCTGCCCACCGGCCCAGCCCAAGCCCCGGAGGGCGAAGCCTCCTCGGCCACTGCAGGAGCCCGGGCGCGGCCCGGTCGCCAGGCAACCGCCGGCGGCTCGCTGCAAACACCGCCACGCACGTGACATGACGCAGCGCGCACAGTCCCAACGACTCACGACGCGGCGGCGCCCCCGCATTACGTCACTTCGCCTAACGCTGAGGAGTGCGTATAAATAACTGGAGGGCAGGCGCACGCGCCCTGCGGGTGCCGGGAGAAGGCGAGGGCGGGGCAGGGGGCAGAAGGGGCACTCAGGAAGGAGCCCAAGGAGGCGGTCACTGCCGACGCGGCCGCAGCTACACCCACCGGCCACCGTACTCCCCACCCTCACCTTCTATTTTTATTCCTTTGTTTCAAGTCCCCGCCCCTCCGCCGGCAACCGTCGCGGGAGAACGGGATGACGCCAGCCGCTTCCCGGAACGATGACGCGTCACGGGGAGGGGGACGGGCACTGGAATGCGCGCGGGGCTTCGCTGCCTTAAAGGGGCAGCGTCCCCCGGGCCCGCCCCTAAGCGGGTGGTGGCGCTGATGGACGGGCGCAGCTGAGGGGGGCTGGGGGGGTTCGGGGAGCCGCCGCTCTCGACCCCGCTCCAGCCCCCGGAGCACTCCTGAGGGGCCGGACTCGGGCGGCGGGAGCGGGATCAGCCCCGAGGGGAGCGGGCGGGTGTCAGTCTCGGTCCGGCGGTCGCACCCGGAGGGGAGTCGCTCTGGCCGTGAATGTGACCCCTCCTTGCGGGCGGGGGGTCGTCCCAGGTTGGGGGTCAGGTCCGAAACAGTGTGGGGCTGGCATGGGGGCCGTCTGGGGTCTTCCTCCCCCGGCTCTCCTGGGCAACTCGTCGGACGAGGCCACGAGCGGCATCGCCTGACGCTACTCGGGTTTTGTATTTAGCGGTTCTCTTAATCACCGCTAATGCTCCTTAAGACTCCTGTAGAGCAGTTCCACGAGGCCTGGCTTCTCTGTCGGAGTCCCCTACCGCCATATGCCGTGGGTTCGGGGAGAAGAGATATGCCAGGTCCTGCCCCAGAGCAGCAGCATCCTGTGGACAGTGTGGGTCTGACTTGGTAGGGTAAACCACAAATACACATCACTAATAAAACAAGGCTAATTTATAAAGAAAGCAGTCCTTGATGTATTTTCTAGATACTTCTATCTGAAAATGAGAAGCACCGAACACTACAGTGAAGGCTTTCTACTGATATGTTAAGCGTGAACGTGCTTGACGTAATAAAACACAATTTTAACTCATCCGAGAGCTGAGGGCTTCAAACTGCAGGTATTGCCCATAGTAGGTTATGTCTGGATCATGGATGTGCTCTGAAATAAAGCCCCTCACTCAGTGTAAGGTCGAGATGATGCTGTGGCATCATATTTAGATCATGGCTCGTAGGGAAATCTAGGGTGTACTTAGTCACCTATGGCATGACCTTATAGTCCCACTCAATTTAGCAACAACAGTTGGTTTCTTACAGGGCATGTGAGATTTAATTTATTAAATGAGTTTCTAGGATAAGTGGAGAGAAAGTCAGAAAAGGCATGAGATGACAAGTCAGCAGATGAAGGGGAAATGCTTAGAGGGATGGAGCTCCCAGAGAAATGTAAGTCTTGTCTCCTAAGCTTCTCAAATAGGACGTTAGTATAAATGCAGTTACTATCAACAGGCATTTTTTAATACATTGTCCTGAGTGGGCTTTTTGTCCCAACTTAAATTATCTGGTTGTGATTTTTCATTTCAGCTTTTGCCTTTTGCTTAGTATCAAGACTTTTGTATTGAATATCCCAGTGGGATCTGTTGGAATACTAAAACTCTTATGTTGAGAAAATGATGTTTCAGCCATCTGAAAAAAAAAATGCCTCCATTTACATTCAGATGGTATATCTTATTCATCATGCTGGCATGTGGGAATATTGATATATGTTTGAGCATGTAAAATCCTGGTAGGCAAATACCGGAGTTACTTGACTTTGTATATTACAAAAAAAAAAAAAAAAAAAAAAAAAAAAAGCTGCAGCTTAGCCCTGAGATAGACAGTGTGTCACAGATGTATGTCCCCATATCTTTTAACTACAGAATGAATTCCACTCTTTCTGTCCCTTCAGCTGCTTTAAGTTAGGATAAGTTACAAGAACTTTCAGCTTGTTGAAGAGCTTCCAGCTTTTTGCATTATGATCCAAAAGTGAGCTACAAAGGTGGTGGTTTGTTTTTTTTTTCTCTTTTTTTCCTAAATGATCACTTGCATTAGCTAAAACAAGAAAGAAGTAGAATTAATAAAACCTCGGAGATGATTGAAATGTAATTTAATTGTCAATTTAAATGAATCGCTTACTGCCATTGGAACTAAATAATGAATGTCAAAAAGCTGTTTATGTGCAAAGGGTATCTGTGAAGTTTTCCTGCTAAAGTAATTCTTTAAAAATTCAGTATGTTTCATTCTCACTCTTAAGAATAATTGGGCATGCTATTCTCTTACCAATTTTATGTTTCAGTGAATCTGAATTTGATTGTCATGCAAGCTTCCTTATGAGTCATTATCATAATTTCACATCACTCATTAAATGAAAGTTGTTTTTCCCCCTAAATCTCCTAACCTACTTCTGTTATGCCAACAGGAGCATTCAGAAACTGGCACTAAGGTGCAGTTCTGATACTAGTTTTCTGTTTCCCTGTGACTCATTTGACATTAACATAATTATGTTACAGGAGTCAAAGTGATTTTCCAACTATGAGTAATGCACAATACTAGAGCGAATGTTTACAAGACACCGAGGCATATCAGCTAGCTGAAGTAACCAGCTGCTGATAACAGCTGAAGTAAGTTGGGGAATTAAAAAGTCTTATAATACAATTATCCTTCTTTGGCACTCGGTGTCATGTACAGCCGTGAGGTAGGTCATGTGCTCTGCGAGGAAGGATCCAGAAGCAGCACTGTGCCGTAACAGGGAGAAGACTGAGCCCGTGGGTAGTTCACACAAGAAGTTTTCATAGTTTTCTTCCCACTTGCATATTTATGACAAAGTCGTGCTCAAATGAGAGCAGTGATCTTTTCAAGAAGTGGCTATATTTACCAGAGTTCATTTCAAGACGCAAGTGACACGCATCCCCTCAGCCAGGAAAACAAGATCAAAATGAAAGAACAACAAAAAAATTATGAGGTCATCTCACAAATATTTTGAACCATATGTATATGAGTAACACAAAGAAAGAAAACTGTTAAGTCAAAATGGAAAGGCGCTACCAAGATAAGGTATCTTTTCTCTGTAATAAAAGTATCTATCTGCAGGCTAGTGATAATGTTGCAGAGAATAATTACAATGAATATGATCTGAACAAATAGCAGAAAATGTAACTATAAAATGTATAAGTCAAAAGAAAAAATACGAAAATAAAACCTTAGTGAAGATCACTTGTTTCAAGCATTCCCCAAATTATTTAGAAATCACTGACTTCTCAGGATATTTTAAAGTAGTTTGAGAAATAATTTTGGTTTGTTTTTTTTGAAATTGTTTGTTTGTTTAAAAGTAGCTTTTGAATGAAACCAGGGCACTTTCTATTTAGAAATTTGACAACTTTAGCTGGCTATCCTTCTGATGAGACCCTCTTCAGTAATGTGCTGATCACCCAGAACATCATTGGTTTCGTAAGAGCTGGGGACATTTACTTTCTCTTAGGAACTACAAACTACAATTTGCTGGAGTACTAGAGTTGAAAATAACCAGTTAACAACTTAGCTATAAAATACCTTAGTAATTCAAGTGGGAAAGAGGCTCAAATGCAGAAAGTATGTGCTGATAGCAGAACTGCTAGCAGAAAGCATGTTTTCCAGGGGACATACTCAAAGAATTCAGAAAAAAAAAAATAATCCATGTTACACCTCATTCTTTATTTCACGAGAAAATCTGCTGAGTCCAGATACTTGGTGTGCTCAAATTATCGTCACTGGCTTGCAGAGCTGAGTGGGAACCAGAACTGGTAAAAAAATTATTCGTGGCTGAGGAAGGCTGGACAAGGAGAGATTTGCCACAGTACCTTGCATTGACAACACTCTCCATTTGTCAGGAGAATCAAGACTTGGAGGTTTTCTGTTTTCTCTGTTGTGATTTTCATGTTGCATGACTGCAGGCAAACTCTAGATCTGTTTCCTTCAGTTTGCCCACCTCTTACTTATTAGGAGATGTAAGGTACCTGATGTGCAGAGTGGCTTTGGATGGCAACTGCTACAACAACCAGAATGTATTTAACATGTTGATAAAATTACAGAACCCAAAGTAAATGTAAATGGAACATCCAATTCCCCATCAACAGAAGTGAATTCCCATAGCACAATTTAGCAGTCTTAAATTTAATCTGATTTGCTATAAGATCATCCAGGACCGTAGTTTTAAAGCTACAAATATCCAGCTCTGTAGCATGCTATGCCACAGGGTTTACATCTATTTTCATTGCTTTTAATTACCAGTATCCCTAACTACCAAAACTCAACCCTCAGCTCAGGTTACTGAAATGCACTGCAGTATTACCAGAGCAGGTTCCTGTACTACAGGTGCATATTGTGTTAATCCTTATAGTAATGGAGTAAAGGAGATGTTTGTAATATGGTTCTGCTCAGCTCCATACCTACCTGGAGTCCTCTAATGAAGCATTCTTGAAAGCAGTACCTCTGCAACGCTCTGCTTTCCTACTCAGCTCCAGAAGAATTTTCTTCTTATAATGATTTCCAGGGTAGCTGCACCCTGTGCCTCTCCTTTTTCCCTCTTGGAAGAACTACCATTTATTTGTAACACTTTTTTAGCATTCTGCGGTGACATGCAACCTGTGCAAATTCCAAGTGTTTAACCTTTGTTCCTTGCTGAAGCTTTGAGAATTAACTTAAAACAGCAGAATGAAATAGGCACTGAGGGGAGTTTGCTGGAAGTAACTGATAAAATCTTGCAAGTACTGCCTGCCCTTACTGGTTGGTTGAGTTTTTTTGTCGTTAGCTTGTTTTTCAAGCTGAGCTCCCAAAACAAAATGTTCAAACAATTATTCGCTATAGAAAATCACTGTGGATTTAGAAGGCAAATAGACAAACATATCCACCAGATTTGGCTTAGTTTCTTAATTG
Source organism: Megaceryle torquata (assembly GCA_024611175.1). Taxonomy (NCBI): domain Eukaryota; kingdom Metazoa; phylum Chordata; class Aves; order Coraciiformes; family Cerylidae; genus Megaceryle; species Megaceryle torquata. Next base: position 29,549 of record JANIJG010004705.1, on the reverse strand, counting down.
GAGAAAAATTAGCTGATACTACTTTTTTGAGTTTTTGGAATATATATATCTTGTAACCAGGCCCAATGTTTCTATAATAAAAATATATATCTTATTGATAATTACTAACGTCACTCTGAATTAGCAGCAGAAATCAGAATTGTGAGTGCATACCCATGACAACAGCAATGAAAATAATTTCATCCCATTCCTTACCTGGATGAGGCCCCAGTGGCATTGTCTTCCCTCAGTCTGGATGGAGCAGCACTCGCTGCTGCTGTATCTCAGTGCAGAACAGCCAGGAGACCACAAGCAACCTCCTCGACAGCTGCCAAGGGATTTGTGAGCGTGGATGTTAATGTCAGACCACCACCACCATGGTAAAAGTGAGCAGACCTGTGAGGAACATGAATTCTGTTAGGAAATGCTCATGGAAACCCTTGGATGAATGGCAAATAATTGCTGTCTGGGCTGGTAATGGCTCCGCAGCACACACTTATGGGCTGAGAAGGGCTGAGTTAGTGTGAAAACAGACAGGCAGCTTCAGCGTGGGGTGACCCAGCTTTTTCATATCTGTGGTCTAGAAAGAGAAGTACTGGTTGGGGAGGGCTCCCGGGTTTTCCCCATGGGGCAGGACAGGGAAGTTAACTGCCTCTGTGGAGAGATTTGCTCACTGAAGTCAACAAATACTGAAGCTGAGACTTTGTTCTGCTACATATGGAGAACCTTCTGCACCAGGGGAGATGCCTGCCAGAAAATAGTTTTCCAAATTTTCCTCCCTCAGTAGCCCTCTCTCTAAATGTTTCTTCCATGAGGTTGTGTGTCCAGTCTCCCATATGACTCTTAATACTTTTCAGAAATATTATATATTGTAATATATATATTTATAAATATTATATGTCAAAATATATATCTCAGATAAAATATGTTAGATACAAATTAATTTTTATAATTTGTTTCATATGACTTCTAGAAAACCAAATGTAACACGGTATTAAAACTGAAAAACTAGACATTAGATTTTTGCTATATTAAAGCCCAGACCTGCTAACACCTATGTGTGTGCTTAAATTTAAATATATGAGTAATACTGGACTCGATGGGATTCGAGCACAATTAGACATAAGCATGAGTGAAAGTGTTTCGAGGTCAGGATTTCCAAATTCTTTCACTTGTTTAGAGTAAAAGAAAACCCAAACTAGTAACTGCTCATTCACATAATAAAATTGCAGTGGTGTTTATGTTACTGTCATTTTATAGGCAAAGTATTTTATAAAACATGTTTATATCATACTTAAAATGAAACATTCCAATGCTGTGTTTACCTGCCTAAGTGGCTGTATTTTCTAGTATGAAAGAGAAATCCTTACTTTAACATATTCAGTATCAGCTGGGATGAATATGGTTATTTTAGAATAAGGTGGCATGTTTCAAAGAAGTGATTTTTTTTTTTTTTTTTTTTTTTTTTTTTTTTTTAATGTGTTAGTTTCATTTTTCTGTCAACACAAGTTTGGTATTTCCAGAAAAATCCAAAACTAAACAGGATTTTACTTTGGGGTGAAAATATGCTTTTTGTTTACAAGGTGTACTGAACTTTGCTCAATCACTCATAAAAATGTTCACATGATTGTTCTGTCTCATTACAAGTTCAAAATAGGTGATTATGAAGGCATTGAGACTTTCTCCTCTCTAAACATTTTCTCACTGCTTTCTAAAGGGGTGTTGTCCCTGGTGGTGGTGCGCCTGGATAATCACAGGAGAAAACAAAGTAGTTTCTCACACTTTGTTAATAATTACTGTCCTTACTGTGTAATGTAAGCTTACTGAAAAGGCTCAGGAGCCAGTGGAATTCCCATAAAACCTCAGCCACACAAAATTTAGTCACAGCAATACCTGACTTCTAGATCCCCTGTCTTACACATCTTGATCCTCAGCTGGAAGACTTCAGATCCTTAAAGTGGCTCCCAGATCAACCACCAAGGTGTGCAGGGGGCAGCTCAGCATCCCCAGGGGCAGATGGGGGACCGCTTGTAGGGAAACACCTCTGTCCTCTTAAGAGCCACAAACCTGAGATCTCTGCCTGTCTCTTATTTTTAGTTTAGCAAAGCATCACTCCTTTCTTGCAAACACCAGTGAAAGGATGAGGTAGTGATGCTTCCTTTAACCATTCAGTAGGGATATGCAAGAGCCAGATTCAGTTCCACTGACTGTCTAATGAGGTTTAATCTCCTAGTTCTTTTGATTTGGGAGGCTGCTTGAACTATCATGCTATAGATGGGGAGAGGAGAACCCTCCATGCTCCTTCTGAGGCCATGCAGAAAATAGAGAGAGGACAGCTGGCTTGGTATTCTAGTCCTCACTCCCAGAGCTGCTCAAACATTTTACACAAGCAGTCTTTTTGAGCAGAAATAGAGCCCTCTTGTCATTTCTTTGAAGCAAGTACCCTAAAAGGCACCCGGTCTTTCAGAGAAAGACATGACTACCCTGTGCATAGGCATGATCAGAAAATACATATTTTGGAGGATCTAGGAGAAGATTTAGTATCAGGAACCCACTGGACATAGTCCTGAAGAAGGCTCCTAGCTAAGTAGCAGATGTATTTGAGCACCCATGTAGAAATGAAACTTTGAGATGTGTAGGAACATGAAGGTTGCTGACTGCAGCACATAGGGGATCTGGGTCTTTATAGCCCTGGGCAAGGGTTTTTCTCTAAAGGAGCTTCTGATTTCCTTGCTTTAGGTTACGACAGTTGGTCCACTTTAAAGCTGCCATCCTAATCACTCACAGGAGAGGGATTGAAAAGGAGGAGGATCCAGATCTCCTGTGGCTGATGGCTGTGGTTCTGCATGCCATCTTTGCCCTGAACAGCTCTCAGGAGAAGCTCACAGAAAGGGTATTTCCACTTTAAAACAAACAAACTATAAATATTCCAGTAAAAGGAAAGGATACGTACTGGGTGAACTTTGAGATGTGCTCCAAAAATATGTTGCTGACCTCCCACTTGACATAATCTGTTTCCCTATTAAACTGTAATATAATTAGGGCCTGCTGTAACCCTGCAACTGGTTTAATGCTTACATCAATGGAAATGTGGAATTGCAGACTGCAGTGGGAATAAGGTATACATGTAAAGTCTAAAATAATCCATGCCATAGCAGAAGGAAAAACAGCCAAAAGAGACACTTAGCCATCCTACCTTGTGAGATATTTAGGTGTCTTATCACATAAGTGTAAATGGGTGTTAGGCCAAAAGTCTAAAAAGGTTAGGCTCAGCTCTCTTTTTGTTTGTGCAAATGAAGTGCAGCTGAACTGGAGTGCATGAAGGCAGATGGGGAAGTGAAAGGAGAATTGGGACCAAAATGAACTGAGATCGGGAGTTGAGAGCAAAGACTCAACCAAAGAGGGGATTTGGAAAATAGGTGATGACTATGCTGGTGCTAAAACCATAATGCTTATAGTTGATGACTGTTAGCTCATTTCATCTCATCTCCTGTAGCTGCTAAATTTCACCCAATAAACCTTCTGTTGAGCTCTGAGAGACGTGCAGCAGGTGCCTTGAGAGACAGCAACAGGTTGTGGACTAGGGTAGTAGAAGAATGGTGGTTATAACCCTCCCAGGTTTTGTAAGCAGGCCACTTGGGGTAGACACATTCACAGATAAGTAAGATTCAATGACTAGATTATGTCAGGAAGACACAGGATGATAAAGTTTCCCCCTTACACGGTTTACAGGAAAGAGTTTAGAGAGGAAGCCCAAAGCTCTGTCTTACCAATACCCCATAGTAGGAACACCCATGATGGAGAGGATGCTGCAGGGGTGTGCTGGTGACCTGAGCAGCCAGGCTGTGGCCAGAAATGCTGCTTTTACAAAACCTCTTGTAAAAATATGTATAAAGAGCTTTTTAAAAGGGGAAAAGGACAGTGTTTAAACGTATATTCACACTGGTGATGAAACCTACAAATGCTTAGATGTCTTCATGGATATTTAAAGGATACAGAGCATTAATGGAAAAAATAATTATATTCTTTATTATTATTATTTTAAAAAAATCATAGTGACCTGTTATAATTGTAAACCAAACCCCAACAACTCAACTAGATGTTTAATGTCTATGCTCTGCAAAGAAAACAGTGTGCACATTGCACTGGCTGTGAAAGACTTTTTTCATTGCAAGCACTCTCAGCCTAAGACATGGCTGATTTACAGCCTGAGTTCAAGAGATTGTACAGACCAGTAAGGAAATTGTTGAGAAAGCTTTGAAACATAAACACCCACTTGTGCACAAAGTGCAAATCACCTGTAAAAAAAAACCATGTCAAATTTAGTTGCCTGCTAAGGTACATATTCTCTCTGCTTTATACAGATGCTTTGAACACAAAATAAAACCATCAACAAAAAATTTCAAGCTAAACCACCTCAAGCTAAATCCTCTGGTAATGAAATGATGGCACTTAAGTCAATTCATATCTGTGAGGAGTTCATGGCTTGTTTTGAATACTCTGTTATATCTGTAGTTTCTGCTCCAACCACAAAGCTAATGATTTATCTGACTGGTTAGAGTAGTGTATAAATGGTACTAACAGATACAGCCTCACTAAAGCCAGGAAGCATAACACTGAGCCTAATTTATGGTTTTCAAACAAGTCATAAGACTGATCCTGCAATCCCAACTTGAGCAAAACTCCTTCTGAAGTGTGGGGTACAGCTATAAATTCAAAATAGAGTGCCAGGCTGGGCTAGGGGCTGCCTGATACCTACCTGTACCAAAACACATGTGCCATTTGGAAGTAGACTTAGCTAAACATTTCACAATTTTTCTGATAGAATGTGTAGTATCTTGGCTCATGCAAGGGCAAAAAATACTTCTGCATTAGTAAGGAAACTACCTTCCCCTTGAGAACATGACAGGCATCTGTCTCTTGAAAATGGGACAGTAAAGCATGTTTTACTTTGATCAGATTTCATTTAGGGGAAAAGATGATAAATTTAAATAGACATGAACTACACTTTCCCCTTGTGGGAAATTGAGCCTTTAAAAATGGTAAATCCCTCCCTTAATGTGGAGCAATACAGTATTGAATTCCTGTACATAACACTCTGAAGTCACATTGAAATCTGCTGAATACTCCTACCAGCCCTTTACAGGAGTATTTTATTTTTATGTCTTTACTTTCTCATGCTGACTGATGTCTGATTTCATATCACAATCTCTTTTCTATATATAAGGGAAGACTAGTGTCTTTGGTTAACTAGGTCCTTACAGTTTTAACATAGTATATATGTTCATGCACTAAGTACCACTAAAAATCCTTCACTATTTATCTGCAAAAGCAAGCAGACTCTTGAAATTATAATCAGCAATTCTGGAGAAGCAGTCTTCTCATTATGGGCACAGCCTTGCAAAATTAATTGGGGCTGGCCTTGCACTGAACTTGACAGGACTGGTATCTGAGGATAAACTCCCACATTGGTTTTTAAATGTCTTTGTAAGTCCTGACAATAAGAAAGCATCTACTCTAACTAGCTCCACCTGTATCTGTTAGATTGCTTTCACAGGACAGCTTTCTGTCTCCAGAAACAATCACCAAAGTGCACTCTTATGAACTAACCAATATTCTGCTTCACCTCACTGATCTCCTCTGGTTGGCAGGATTTTATCTGATTTTCCTGGTCCTTGAAGCCACAGCATAAGCAAGATCATTCACATGCTTGTACAAATTATGTACAATAATTACATTTATATAGTCCCAGGAAGCAGTGCCAAAAATAATTATAGAGAAGTTATAAGGTGTAGATTTGCTAGGATACCTAACTTATAATAGGATATCTAACTTATAATAGGACACCTAAAATAATATTATCTATTTTATCTCATTTCTCTAGAGTAGTTCAATAACTGATATTTCTAAGTCTGCGATATTCTTACATTTGCTTGTACACTGTAAAGAACCCGAGATGGTTCTGCAGAACATGGGACAAACCAACCCATTAATAACAAACAGCAATTCATACCAAGCTGATCAGAACCAAACAACCTAAAAGTCCTTTTGTCCTGCAGTTGCCCTGGTGAAGTTTCTTGCTTCTCTCCTCTGACCTGTTTCTTTAGCTTGCAAAATCTCACTATATACAAGAGCTCTCCTACCTCCCAGTTCTGGTGCCTGCAGACCCTATGGCCTTGGGTCCATTTCTATTTCTACTTTTAGTACTATTTCTTATTTGCTGCATTTGGAGTTTAATTTCTGCTAGGAAAGCAGAGCTGATCCCTTTTCCTTCTTTATATTTTAGCTTTTCACAAAGTCTAACAGTAAAAATTCCTGGTGGGAAAGGCTGAGCACAGACAGAGGGATGAAAACTCTTCCAACTGACCATTAACCTCACAGAAAATCCTCTTCTTACCAGTCATCATTGCTTATATATGACACATGTTAGCTATTCCTGCTTCTTAAGGGACACTCACTTCAGAGCGGATGGCTTCCAAGAACGCTTCAGCCAGCATAGCCTATGGCCTCAAATGCACAGGAGTTCATCTGGGCATGTGGGATGGTGCGTGCAAACAGACAGATATTAATCTGTGCATTCATAGTTCAGTGCAGGAAATGTTTACCTCTAAATAACTTTCTGAAAAAATAGGCTTAAATAGTTTGATAAATACCAAACATTACAATTAGAGTGAAAAAGAATAATAAAAAGACAGTTTACCTGAGAGATGGTTATAAGATACAGTGTAACATTTTTTACCAACTAGGCACTCCTCTAACATCCACTATTAATGCAGACTTTAGTGTTAAGAGGTGGACAAAACCACCTCTTAACACTTTTCTCTATGTCAAACTTTGCTTTTATGCTCTAGCTGTCTTTAAAGTTCTTAGGGTTTTGTTTTTTAATAATTCAGCATCTATTCAGATTCTAAACTTTTGTTGTTTTAGAAAAATAACAGTAATTACTGTACTACAGAAGTCTGTAATGAATTAATTGATCAGCCCATACATATAAAAAAACCTGCCAAAATAAGGACCCTGATAAAAGACTACAATATTATACATTGTCAGATGCTCTCATCCCAAATGTGTTAGAAGAAATACAATTCCACGGGAATAAGTAATAATATTTATAGAGGCTATTTTAGATCTTCATTAACAGCAAGTCTTAAGTTAGGCAATGCTTTTGGACAGGGTTTATTCAGACAAATATTTAATTGCTGTGCTGAATCTGGGCTTCTATTTACAGTTGAAAAATTGTCATCCCTTTTAATGATCAATATAAACCTCCTGAATATAAGAAAATCACACCCAGAATCCTTATTTGGGCTGCTAAATACTACTGTGACACACACATTGAATAGTAAGAATAGGTAGTAATGCATCTAAGGAGCATCCAGCAACAAAAGGCCCAGGTCTGATGGCCCATTAGAATGTTAATTAAAATTAGACATAAAAATAAAACAAACCAGCCTTATCTGTGATTTCCACTTGGGAATCTCAGCTACTTCAACCTATAATGCAAAGTATTATTATCCATTTCAAAAGGCTGAGGAAACAAAACCAAAGGAAGACCACCAGGTTATCCAAAATCACAAAGATGGTGAATGAGCCCTCTCATTTCCTGACTCCCAGTACAGTAAGCAGCACTGTACTCAGTTGCCTCATTAATAATTTTTTCCAGTGTAGAAGGATTAAAACTTATCTGCACAGGAGGCTGGGCATGGTGAAAATTACCATCCCCATCTCTCACACTTACCATCTAACCTGCAATGCAAAGTTAAACATCACTGTGACTGGGGCATTCATGGCCCCACACTTCCCTTTTAAACTTGGACTTGAGCTGGTCTTTTATTAGAATTACATCAGTGAAAGCACTTGATCTGGAGGGAAAGACCTGAGCTGTCTTCTCACCTCTGTCTGAGAGGGATGAAACTCATGTCCCCTATTTCTGAGGAGAAACCACAAACTGATCAGCCATGCTGTTTGAGAAATCTTACTCTAGACTTCTCCCACCCAAGCTGTCCTATCATGAAGTTACAACCCCATTAGAAAGTAAACTAGATGGTGCCTGACTTTACAGCCTTGTGATGAAGGCACACCCTGGACAAGAAGAGGCATCCTGCAGTCTGCTTTTCTCTCTCTGTAATTATTTTCAGTTATTATCAAACAGAAGATGGACCCTACCCCACAGTGATTGGTGTTCCCCACTAACTAATGTCACCACCCCAAGGTGGGTGTAGTGACACCACGCATCTTCCCCTGGTGCTGAGGTGGCCTCATGGGCAGCCTCCAGTACCCACAGATCAGTCAGGATTTGGGCTCAGGGAATGCTTATGTGACTGCAATTAAGGCAGTCTAATTTTAAAACTGCACACAACTCTATTGGTTTCATTTTACTTACACTTTGTTCTTATTATCTGGGCAAGTTACAGTACAGTTAAAGCCAAAAAAATATACCAGGAATGATAAGAGGGTGCAAGTTAAGATCATTCATGTGTTCCTTTCATGGCAAGGCACATGTGAAGTAGGTGAGAGGACAAATGATAAGCACAGTGAAAGCTGCAGTGGCAGCCTTGGTTTTGAACCTTCTGTAGATTGCAAATCTCTGTCATACTTTGTTGGTCTTTGAAATGGTATTTATGTAGAAATCAATGTTTAATAATTAGAAATGTACATTTTAATTATTATGGTGAATTGTAATTTGCATATTTACCAGGCAGATGAGAAGAGCTCTTTTAAAGTGTCATTAATGATATCAAGTCCCAGAGTATTCTTTATACATGCACAGTTCCAAATGCAATCAATGGGAACAAGTAATTTTTATAAGGGGTTTGTGTTTGTGGGTGTGCATGTGTGTGTTCATGGGTAGCAGCATGATGATTCCATAGTGTATCCAAAATATTTGCAACTTATCACAGCAAAAATAGACATATTCTTTCACTCTCTTCCTCTCACCCTCTCTGTTTGCCTGGCACACAAACTATATTAGTCCACCTAAGGGAAACATACACATCCAGTGAATAATTTCTAGCATTTCTTTGAAGTCATTTGAAGAGAAGAGTTTTGTACACCGAGAGCCAGTGTGACTAAATGATGAATTTTCATAGTCCCTCTCTCATTTAAATAAATGGGAATCTTTCCATTGACTGCAATAACAGTTGAATCAGGACTTAGTACTTTCATTGGTGAACACTTTTTTACATGTAACACCACTGATAAGTTCAGTATGAATCTCTTACTGCTCTCAAACAAAATCTAGCATGATTTTACAAGGTGGAAAGGATGGGGAGGTGAAGATGAAGGAGAGGATCTGTGAAGCAGGAGCTTTTCTAGGCATTAAATAGACGGGACTATAAAGGCACCACAAAGGAGATATAATTTACTCTTGCCTGAGAGTAATTAATATATTTGGCCTTCATTTTACTTGTTCAGTGGAACCAGTGAATTTGCTTTATTCAGTCTAGTTTAAGGTGTGATTCTTTTGTATGTAGGATCTCTTTTCGTTGTTGGATACATCGATCTGGATGTATCTAAAGGAATCAGAAATTGTACTTACGGGTTATTGTGCTTAGCCAGTTTCTATGCCAGTGCACAAAGTCCATCTGACAAAAAAAAACCCCAAAACTTGAAAGACTTCAGCAAAAGGGAACTAAAGATATACTTGACTGGGCTGGCATCAGTGCTGTCTCTCAGCTAGAAAGAAGGGATGTTTTTATAACTTACCCCTCCATCCCACATTCCCAAAGCACTGCATATAATAATGACTGACCACCTTGTGGAACATTTAGTTTATTAAAGTCCCACTACAGATCATGATAATTTGGGGCACTGGAATCTGGTCCTGAAATGTGTGTCTTGTTTCACCCACTGGTAATTTTGTTATCAGTTCCTCCATCTTATTAGCAGAGAAACAAAAAGTACAATCAGAAAACAAAAGAGAAAATTAAAATTACTCATTTAAGCTTAGGAAGCTTCTGGGCAGGAGCAGAAGGATCAATGGGAGAAAAAATGCTGGAAAAGGGGAATAAAAAGGGGTATGACAGAATCCAGGGATACAGGGACAGAAAAGAGATAAGTGAGAAGAGGAAAAAAGGTAAGTGGCAAAGGAAGAATCTGTCATTTTAAGGAAATGGGAAAGGTGGCTATTACTAAAACAAAATACAAGACAATAGGAAGTAGTATGTCCAAAAGGAGATAAACAGATTTAGAGGGACAGTGATAGAAACGGGCAGTAAGAAAAGAAAGGTAAGCTGAGGAGAGAAAAGCAAGGAGCAAATTAATTCTGTCTGCAGAGTTAAAGAATAAGTTGAAATAGTGCACCTGTTTCCCTACACAAGACATATACTCACCCACCTGAGTAGTACTAAATGTAAGATGGTAGCAGGGTCTGCCATACAGCCTCTGTGAGAGTCTGTCTTCTAACTCTGTGGTTTTTAACTCATTTCAATTTTTGGACCTCAGCCCTGTAGAGATCCAAATTTTCCAGAATGAATTTGATCCTCACTACTGTAGGCTTGGTTGGTTTTTTTCAGTCACTTTTTGGAGAAAATCTTGGAAGTAGTCCACAGATGCCCAGAGGGTCCCCAGAAGGCATCTGAAAAGCCCTGGGCTGAGTGGGGATGGCTGATGCTACTTCTACTGCAAATTGGTCCCATAGTTCAAGCAGTGGACATCTAAACACTGGAAAAAAATAGTCCCAAGTTTCAACTCTGGTGTTAGTCCAGTCAGATAGGAAAATTGTCTCAAAACTAATGCATGTTTTGGGGAGCAGGGGAGTCTTACCAGAGATTCAGACCTGAAAATACAGCATAGCAAAAATCATGGTGAGGGCTAATTCCCATCATAGAAATAGAGAATACTTTTTTGGGAAGAGTCAAAAAACCTTATTCTGTGCTAATTTTACCACATGATAACTCTGGAAGCCTTTTTCTCGTATATGTGCCATACAGACAAAAATTGGACGTATCAGGGTTGCAGTAATTTCAAAACTTAATACAATTAAAACTGAAAAGCACACAGAGACCAGTTTTACTCAAGATATCACTATGCATTTCATTTATTTTATACTTATATATATACAACAGACCAAATAGATTTAATGGAACTGCATGACCATAAACCAACAGGATTTGGGTGGGACACAGTGATTTTAATTGTGTTACTGATTGACATGTTACATTTGCATAAATTAAGACAGAAGACAGCAGAAATCTTTTGCTGTAAAGATAGGAATCTGTTCCTCTGTATAACGATGTTCAACAAGCAGACAGACACATTTTAGTTTTAATCAAATGCCCACAGCATATGAAGTAGTTTCAAGGGATGTAGAGGCAAGATTTGGTCAGGAAAAGGTAAAGGAAAGAATTCTTTTCTCTACACTGGAGACTCCTGAAGTGGTGCGAGGACCACAATGAGGGGCAATATGCAGCCTAATGTCTCCAGATGGAGAAGGACCCCCTAAGTGTCAATCTTCTGGTGCTGAGCTGTCAGACCTGGCTTAAGGGAAAGTAGAAATAATGCACGTGAATTCACCTCTGTGAAATGAATGCTATTTCAGGAGAGCTGTCCCCTGAAGTCTGTTGCACAAGAGAGAAATTAAATGGAAAAAGACCAGTAAATGTTCAGAGGAAGGCAAATGAAAGATATTTTATGAGATAGAAAATGAAACTCACAAACATCAGAGCATCTGGTGGCTGTACTGGGTCTTACTTTAACTTCCTGATAGTCTTAATAATTAATTTTTAATTTTTATTTTAAAAAGCCAGACTGTGACCTTACATCTTTGCTGTGACCAATTTAGCCTTGGTTTTCAAGGGGAGCAGGATAAAAACCTATGCCATGCAGTGGAACTGGGTTTATTTTTCACTATGGTTTCATTTTCTTTTTGCACTGAAGAATTTCAAGTGAGGACATGTTTCAGTGGCCTAATCTTAAATACGCACAGGAACGATCTCTGTTTGCTTTGCAGGGAGGAGCTGGCTCACTTCAGGAGTAGTTCAAGAATGAACACAACTGGTTTCCTGTCAGTTTTTAGTACTGGCTGTAGCTCATGGGCAATAATGGTGCCAGCAGTGGTGAAGCAACGTTGTATAGCAAACAAATTTCTTGGCTTTAGTTTTCTATAATATAGTATAATTTCAAAACAAAATAACAATCTGCCTAGTTGGTGAAGTGTTGTGATTGTTGAACAGATGTTGTCCTTGTTATCCTGTTATTAAGGGTCACTCACAGCACTTGAATTTCCAAGATACTTCTACCCACATTGAAGGAAGGAGCTGCTTTTTTCCCCCCTTTCATTATTCTGTGACATCGCTCTGCTTAGCTGAAAACACTCTAAATAAATACCCATTTCTGGTACAGCTAGCTAAATAAGAGTGGACAGTTGCTAAAACTCTGTTGGAATTACAGCAGGCACCTGTTCATGGCCACTAAAACTGATGTTGCTAACATGTTTCCACAATAACTTCATGCTCAGAACTTTCCAACCAATTATCTTTTCAGAAGAATTTTTCCACATTTGGCCTCTGCTTGGGAGGGACTTTCTTCTAGGCTTGAGAAAAATGATGCCAGCTGTTCTTGAACACAGCATGAATTATAAAATTACGCCTCTGAAGTAAAAAGATCTTCACAGGCTGCACTGAGATGAAATGTAAAGTTTGCTCTAGATCCTTCTGAAAAGCAAAGTTTTTGCCTGGCATTACACTTGACGTTGATTTACCTAGATTAATAAAGATAAGGCAATAAACATGTTTTGAAAGAGATGAGAATGATTTATCTATAAGTGAGTGAAAAAGGAAAGCCTGCAGCTTGCATGAGCCGTAAACAGAGAGCTGCCAGGTAGGTCAGAGGAGCTCACTCTTGCCCTCGGCAAAGTGCATTTCATTGTTTGAGGAAAACAGGGAGTGACTGCACCTTCCACAGGAGGAAAGCCAACGTTACTACTCCAGACTCCTTCCCTTCCCCGACAGATTTTTTTTTCCCCCCAAAGCAGATGATTAAATATAAAATGTGAGCGTTAAGCTTGCAAAGTTGAGCAGGGTAGCAGTTGGACATTTGAAAAACTAAGGTTACTACTGTCATGTGGCCAATGTGTACATTTATATGTATACATATACACCTAGGCAGCCACACACACGTAGGGAGGACATACAGAGTGACTTTCAAACTACTACTAGAAATATATATCCTTGATGCTCCAAGTAATTATATCCCAGAATGTCTTGAGACATATTACCTATTATCAAAATACAGCCACATTGAACATTCTGAAATTAATTGTTCGGAGCACTTGATCAGAGTATACATTTTATATATGAAGACATATGTTAAATTGGATTAGTTAGAATCTCCTCAAGCATGAAATATTCTGAACTTTCCATGCCTAGTACAGAGATTTGAAGACTGTCTTAATGACAATTTTATATGTATTGTATACGGAATATTATAATAGTGGATAATCTCTCCACAGCAGTGGATAATCTGTGCATCCATCTTTTAAAGCTTTCTGTGTCTCTCCTCAAAAATGCTTTTTTGACACATCTTACTTTCTAACATTTTGGGGGCTGTTAGAAAGCAGTATCGGTCGTTTAACAAATCAAGAGCCTATGGAAACAAACAAAAAAGAACAACAAAAATAAAAAAACTTCACCACAGCCACCACTGTATTTCCCTCTCTCCTTTAGGGATTCCCTGTTTTTTCCTTGAAATCATAAGGAAATCATGTGCTGTTGTGTTTTAAGATTTAAAAAAAAAAAAAAAAAAGCAAAAAAAAAAAAAAAAAAAAGAAAAAAAATTTTTTTTAGCTTTCTAGTATTTCACTAGATGGGTCTTTCCTCCTCAGGAGGAAAAAGTGAAATCTTCCTCTTCACGTACAGTGAACATTTAGCCGACATCTAAAGCAGCCCGGGGAGGGGGAGGGGGGGAATGAGAACGGGCGAAGTGTTAAACAATTTTTTTCAGTAGAATAAGATCACGTTTTTCAGTCCTTTCGAAAGCTACACAATCTCCTCTTTTTTTCTTTTTCTTGGCGTTTTTGGGGGTGGGTTTTTCTGTTGATTTTCGGGGCGAGGTTTGTTTTTTTTTCGCTGTGAGAAGGACTTTGATTTATTCTCAGCAGCATAACAGCCCGGAGAGAGAAACCACCCGGAGCCTTAATTTTAAAAAGAGAAGGGAAAGAGAGAGAGGGGACGGGGTCTGTCCGGTGCCGATGGATGCTCCTCGGTGGGGGATCTGCGAAGCCTCCCGGCACGGCACGGATCGCGCCGTGCCGAGCCGTGCCGGCGGGGAAGCCTTGCATCACCGCTCCGGGCTTCGCTTCTCTCCTCCCTCTCTTTCGGGGAGGCTATTAATAGCATGACATCAGCCCGGGACTCGCCGCCAGAGTAAATACCAGCGCTGCCCGCTCGGCTATATAAGGGGGGTGATGCAACCGAGGCGAGAGGCAGAGGAGCGGGGAGCGGCGAGCGCTGCTCTCCTGGAGGAGGCAGCGGAGGAGAGGGGACGGCCACCGGGACAGCAGCGCTGCGGAGCGGGTGAGGAACCCCTCTCTCCGGCTGGGAAAACAGCAGGAGCAGCGAGAGGACGGTAGGTGGAAGCGGGAAGGGAGACACCGAGACTCTCTATGCCGGCGGGTCGAGGGGCTGAGCTCCGTGGGAAGTTGTCCCGCCCCGGAGAGATGCCCGCCGGGTGGTCCACGGGCCGCGGCGAGAAAAAGTTTCGCTGCCCGAGCGAAGTGGGGTGCGGCGGTTCCGCCGCCGCCTCCCTTGAGCCCCGGTAAAGCCCCGGTAAAGCCCCGGGTCCCGCCGGTGCCCCCGCCGGAACTCTCCGCCCGGCCACCGCCGCCGGCTCCCTCCTGAGGTAACCCCCTGCCCGGGCTGCCACCAGATGTGAGCGGCGGGAGGGAGTCCGCCGAGCCCCGGCGCTTCCCGGGCCAGGCCGGCAGCGCCGCTCGGCACCGCGCGGTGGCGGCCTCGGCGGAAGGAGCGCGGCGTCCCCGGCACCGCGGCGGGGGACGCCGGAGCGCGGCCGGGCGGCGGGGACGGCCCCCCCCCCGGCCACCAAGGATCCCCACTAGGGCGCTGCGGCGGGGTTAACCCTGGCTCTGAGTAACCCCGCACCGCCCTGTATAGAGGTATCTATTATAGACACAAAATGAGCGGGAACTCCCGGTGTGAGCCGGGGACATTCACTTTTCTTTCTGTCCCCGTGTCTTGACATGAAGATCAGTTGCTAAACCGTTGCCTAATCAAGTCAGGCGTGGCATGACAGCAAACTTCTTTAAGAGGACGGGTTTCCTGTTGGAAATCAATTTTCCTCCTAGTAACAGGATTTGAGAAGCTAGAAGGCAGCAGAAAATGTCTTGGGAATGATGTGGGATGTCAGAAAGCTTAAGGTCAACCAGCGTGCACAGAGGTTGTGAACTGTAATTGCTCTTAATGCTGTTTAAGATTAACCTCGATAGTTATCAGGGTTTATTGCATCAGCACCAGAGGAAAAGGAATACACATGAAGAAATAAAACCAAAAGGCGCAGTCAGCCATCTGCTATAAGCAAAAATGAGATGACTAAAAATTGTCACTTTAATATTAAACAAGAATACCCTTAATTGATACCTGTGCATTTCTACTATTTATGTCCTGAAATTAAAATATTAGCAAATGAAATATAAAAGTTTGCTGTAGATGGAAAGAATCATCAGCAAGAGAACAAACAAAAAGTAAGTGGAAAAGAATAAAGTTGTTTGAAGCTACCTGAATTCAGAGGGTACCATTAATAGAAAAGCTGTTCTCTTTAGAGAATTCCAAAACTAAGGATAAAGTAATGAAGCATTAACTCACACTGGAACAAGCTATGCCTTTAAGGTGCAGGTCTATGAAATGTTCAGCACCTTCAATGTCAGTAACTTCAGAAGTACTCAAACTAACCTGGAGCCCAGGTCCATGTGCATGGTCTAGAAAGTAAACAGAGACTGTATCAGAAAGGCCCAGATGTAATCATGCTTTAAGGCCTGAAATTCTTATTCCTACTGTTTCCTTAGCCTCTACAAACAGACAAAATGAGGTAGTGCTCTTGATGTCTTGCAGACAGAAGTACAATTTGTACAAAAGATGTACAAAAAGGAAGGGCAACTTGTTGCATTTTTTAAAATAGTGAAATTATTTTCCCTAAATATTTTTCTAAAAGCAGATTTGTTCCTCAGAAATTGGAAAACATCTACCTTGTTATGAAAAGGAAATCTATTCAGCTTACTGAGTAGCTTTGACATAAGGCTGATTATTTTTATTACTGGCTCCTAACAATCGCAGTGGTAGGCTGGAAGCCTACCCTGTTAGGCACTGTCCAGAAGCCCTGCCTCTAGAAAGAAGCCCAGGAAGGCAAACCAGTGGCAAACAGCACTGCAAAATGGGGCTTAGCTCATGGTAGAAATCCTTACACAAGCCTCAGTCCCCTGGTAGGCCCTCCCTTCACTAAAGTCTGAGTAAATAGAGATGCCTTTCAGGATGTCTGGAAGGTCAGCGAGCCGTTCAGGCAGGAGAGCAGTAAGTTTCTATGGTCAAGGACACTTCCCCCTCTGTGCTTCCCCTCCCCATGGGCACCCTACCACTCCTTTTTGTACACTATTGACAGATGGATGAGAGTACCCAAAGACATTGTAGTAGGGTTTTGTTGGTGCTTATGGGACACTTTGCACTAGCTAGTAGAAATGCACATTTAATACAATTTCTCAGGCATGAACATTCTTGGTTTCCTCTGGTGCTGCTGGTGACAAGTAAAAGTTCACCTAAACTGAAAAATAATTTAATAAACCACCAGAGCTAAAAAATTATTAGCCCAATTAATTATTATGTAGGCTGGAGAACCAGTTTTACTGTTGATTTAAGACTCCTGATTTGTTTGAATTATACAGAATTAACTTTGTTGAATGAAGCAGCCAGGGAGACTGATTCACTGAAATCTCTGCTAGCAATGAGGGGTTCTGTATCATCTGGAATTAGCCTGTTTAAATGAGTTGAATGTTACTAACTGGTAAATAATGCTGTGAGGACTTCATCTGGAAATTATAGGGCTGTTTCTGACTTGTTGGAAAAGAGTAACTGCTAGCTTTCTGAGATTATAGGATTAAACCGTATCAGTAGTTTAAATGTGACTCATGAGCAGGGGCTTTCTGAAGAGAATTACATAAATTTCCCAAGGTCTTTCTGAATAACAAATTGTTCCAAATAATTTTCTCATCTTTAATAATTGTGGGTGAAATCCTGGCCCCGTTGAGGTCAACAGAAAAAGTCCTCTTGATTTCATTGGGTTCAGGATTTCACCCTCAGATTCTGGGAAACATTCAGCTCCTCTGTGGTAACTGGATGAGGAAGAAGTGAGGAAGACACATGCAGCTGCACATGGTGTTGTCTACCAAGTGACAATTCACCATCCTGAGATTTTTTTTTTTATTTATGTGACTTAGCAATGGACCAGATTCTATTCTTATTTGTACCAGTGTGGATTTACAGTGTATTTTTAGGTATCCCTAAGCAAAATCTATCTTCTTGTCAGGGCATGTGACCCCGAACATTTCTTGATGAGTTACAAGAAGTAGTGTATGAGGAACTGTGCAATTTTGGGTTGACCATGTGGAAATTTAACTTAACCACATTGCTACCCAACGGCAACTACCTACCTGCACTAGGTTAGTTACAATTGACTTTGCCGTAAGTATTACAGTTCTAGTCAAGAACAGATAAGACATACTGTACCTGGACAGCTATAAAAAAACCAAACAAAAACAAAACCAAAAAACCCAAAAACAAACAAACAAACAAAAAAAAAAAAAAAAAAAAAAACCACCCAAAAAACCAACCACAAACCCAAACAACAACAACAAAAACTAAAATCTATACACCAAAGAAAGCTGGAAAAACAGTGTGGTAAAATCCAATTTTACAGTAGTTGCTCTATGAATAAGGGAAATACTACAATCTGTTTTCCTATGGATTTTCACCTTTTGTCCCTTGGGCAACCTACAAAATGTGCTCAGTTTTCTTTCAGACCTCTTATTTTGCCTCTTCTGAGCAAGAAACAGTTTGTGTCAGCCATGCAGAGCTGTTTGCATCAGCTGTCTAGGTTGCCCATGATGTTTGAGTGGCTTACTGTTGAGTTTTTCCTCTTTTTCCCTCAGTGGGATCACCAGTTTTCAAAAAGCATATGGGAGGGGCCACTCTTTCTCCAGAATTGGCTAAAAATTAATAAGAATGAGTAAAAAGAAGAAAGTTAAGAGCACTGTTGGGTAGGCTCATTTTCTTAGGAAAACTACTAGAAATTAGGTTCCTCTATGGGTGTCCATTTGCATAATTCCCCAGAAGTCTCTTCAGTCACACTGTTTTATATCAGCGGGCGATCTGACCATAAATATTTAAGAATTTCAACCCTCTAGTTGAGGGCACATGAGGGCAATTTCAGATTTTATGAGAAGAAAGGAATGAAACAAACGGATTCATATTTTTCATGACTTAATCCCTCCAACTCAGCTTGTTCTTTGAAGCACCAGAGCATGTACAGACTTTTACCTTTGTGTCAGCTCTTACCATTAACCATTTATCAAGAGTTTATAACCAGATCTACAACTGTTTAAAACGGAGCATGATTATTTTGTGGCAGATCCTGTCTTGGTTAGCAAACTTCACCTTCTAGAAAAACTCATTGAGCTTTGCCTAAATGTAGCTCAGTTCAAGGTACACTCTGTCCAGATGAAGCTGGAATCTGTAGTTGTATAGCTCTGAGGATGGAGATACTCTTAAGCTCCTTTTGTGCTTTAAATAATAATAATGACTAAAAAAAAATTACTATTAGCTTTCAGATATTTCTTCCTTATTCCCTCTCTTTTCTCATTTGCCACACACTACCTGTTTAAAACTTCACAGTATACATGCATGCACACACAATTTTTTTCAATACTAAGTTTCAGAAAGACCTAGAAATCTTGTAATGCTCCAATACTATTACTATTTTTAATTACTAACTTGAAGTTAACAAAGTAGAAGTTTTTACTGTTGACCAAATTCTTAACTGCGTGTCTCTAGTGAGAGATTGGGGGTTATAGGGAATGGGGAGTGAAACAATGAAAGAAATACAGTATTATTCACAATATGCAGTACACTTTTAGGAGGTTATATATGCCTTTCTAAAGTTGTTGAAAGACTATTATTATTATCTCTTTTTACCTTTCAGCAAAATGATGGTCCAACACTCAGGCCAGGTATCTGCATTAGAAGTCAGCGCCTCCGCAATTGTTCCCACTTTGTCCCCTGCAGGGTCACTGGGGTTTGATGATTTCACAAATTTAACCCCACTGGTGAAAGAGGAACTGAGGTTCGCCATTCAGAATAAGCGTCAGTCCCACAAGATGTCTTCTACACTGGACACAGTGATAGTTTCTGAAAGGCCAATTGAAACATCAATCATGAAAACAGAGGTATGTCTCTTTAAATAGCATTTCAGTGTGAATGATTAATTCTCTAACAGTTTCACCAAAAGACCAGCAATTTTATCAACTACAGACGATCATCTCCACTGTAGTTGATCCTGTTAAGCCTGCTGCTTTGCTTTCTGTTAAGTGCTTCTTGGAAGCTGTCTGGTATTTCTCATTTCTGTTAAGGCCTATAGTTAGATATTTTATTTTTTTATTATGTATTAAGGACAATGTTTTACAGTGATTAGAGCAAGCACTAGTCTGGTTTCCCTGCCTACTTGTGGCTCAACTTGGAATAAGTCATTGCTGAAGTTTTACTTCACTGACAATCCAGTAGGACACACATCTTTAGGGTACATTAAGATAGATAAGGCTGTGATATGTCCCTCTTGTGTTTTTACTTTAAGATAGTTATCTCTGTGAAAAACATTTCTCTTACAAACTGGAGAAATAGCTTAAATTAGGGAAATACTACACTGTGGTCTGAGGAATTGTCTCAGGAAACCAGCCAAAGCTTGAAGGAGTTTGTTAATGTCCCCTTTTTGGCACTGCCTTTAGTTCGCTGCACTCTTGCTGCCTTATTCATGACACATCCTCTGTTCCCTTTGCTCCTTGAACTCTGTTCCCCTTGCTCCTTTTCCTCCTTGGGAAATGGAGGAAAGATGGAGATGTGGGAGTTGGCCTGAGGAGACACTCAGCAAGTTTTTTTGAGTAGCATTGATTTTAAATAAATAAAATATCCATCCAAACTCCCATCAGGTTTTTATTGACAATTCTAATGGAGTTACTACCATTTTACTGCATGGCAAAGCAAGATCAGAATCACATTCTCATGCAACTCAAAATGTGAGCACTGAAAACACTACCTGTGTTGCTTTTAAAAATGCCAGAGTTACCAAAATACAGGTCATGAATTTGACATCTTATAGATTGTGTCTATCTGTTTTTATGAGATAGTTTTCTCCTGAAGAGGATGAAAGAAAAAAGCGAAGAAGGGAAAGGAACAAAATTGCTGCTGCAAAGTGCCGAAACAAAAAGAAGGAAAAAACAGAATGTTTGCAGAAAGTAAGTGGTTGGCTTGAATTGTTCTTAATCTTTCATCCTGGTGGGATCTAAACAGATATCATGGGGTGCAGTCATAGTAGAAAATACAGAAAGATGTCACCCAAATCTCTGTAAAAACCTCAGAACAGTAGTTATAAAAAAAATGAACATGCCATATATTAAAACCAAACCTGGTTTAAAAACTGGAATAAAATGAAAGTATGGTAGAAGTGAAAAGAGATGACTGTTTCAGTGATCAATCTTGTCTATAGGGATAATATTAATATCAATGCATACACTGAACACAAGAAGAAAAATATGATTTCATATAATAGTAATTGTGGAGACAGAGAACCTACATACACTGACAAATTCTGACTTCTTTATGGAATGAGTGGCATGGTAACTTACCCCTGAATTCTCTGTTCTAAGACCAGTTGTGTCTTTGCCTGCTTTGTCATGATATGCAAATATTACAGCAATATCAGGCCTGTCTTAATGCCCATATTCAGGGGTAGGAAGAGAAAAAAAAAAAAAGCTATGTCCTTACTTTGTTACATTAACATGTGTTTCCAGATATGTGTCATGATATTCCTGGGAGTTAAGAAGCATAGATAGTCTTGGGTCCATTTTTCACCCCAAAAGTTTAGAATAATTTTGCAGAAGAATAATGGTTTGGATACCTGTCATTGTAAGTGAACACAACTCTGAATTTGGCTTTTTACCTTCTATTACATTTTTTTAAAGGCCAAAGAAGGTAACTGTCAATCTGGTTTTCAGGCTATTATCAACTAGGGGTTGTATAGTTTAATCATTACAGGACAGTAAGAACAGACATTTTTTTTCTCTGCTAGCCCCATGATTTCCCACCAATAAAAGACTGCAACTATCAAACATTGCAATTAACTATTTAAACTACTCACTCTAATAGTTGTGTCTGTCCTTTGTGACTAGGAATCAGAAAAGCTGGAAACTATCAATGCAGAATTAAAAGCCCAGATCGAAGAGCTAAAGAATGAGAAGCAGCATTTGATATACATGCTCAATCTTCACAGGCCCACTTGTATAGTTCGTGCACAAAATGGAAGGACACCTGAAGATGAAAGGAATCTTTTTATTCAACAGATCAAAGAAGGCACATTACAAGGTTAAGTAATATGGCAGACATGGAAATATTTATAGTGTTTTTAACAACTACCAGAATCCGTGGAGAATCTGACATAACGTGTAGGATTCCATTAGTCAAGAGCCTTTAGGAAGGGGAGATTTCTTAAGCAGAAAGAATCATTTTGGCTTGACAGCGATTCTTCCCCTTGGAAGATCTGGTCTCAATCACACTGAAGACTCTTCTCTGCCTCAAATATAGGTTTTGCACCTGTCATACTTGCTGTTCCTAGGAGCTACAGACAACAGCTTCAGAAGTTTTAGCTCTCTGCTAGTATACAGTATCCACACTCACAATGTTTGTGCTAGAACACTATGACTTTTGATGATGCACATGGTACAGACAGCTGTGCTGGATGGACACTACTTTACCTTGTTGCCAGTAGGGAAAGCAGACAGAGTATTTTTATCTTCACAGTATCCAGAAGGATGTTTTCTGGCAGAATGTACTGATATGTAATGTTGCATTCTAACCTAACACACACACACACACACAAACACACACAAAAAGCCTTTAGTTCCAACTAAGATTTGTAACTTTTTTTTTTTCACAACACTTGTGTGATTTTTTTCTGTGACTCATCTCAGAGACTGAATTTGAAGAGTCTAGTAGGTGTGACAAATGTTTCTTGCAAGATGTCCATGTAGCCAAGTTTTTATTTTATGAGCTGGAACCCCACTTACTATTCTTTGGGGACTACAATTTTTCCTTGAATTGCTGAAGAGCAGCTTGTACCACCACTTGGTGGCTCAGTGAATTGGACTTACTGGAAAGAGGAGACTAACTACAGAGGGATAGCAATACTGGTTTTGCCCAAGTAAAGAACTGCAGGACTGAATCCCAAGCTCATGAATCATGAGAAGTTTTGTGGGTTGGTTTGTTGTTATTGTGTTTTATTTTTGTTGTTTTTTAAAATCATCTATGATCTAATCCTAAAAAAAACTTAATTCATGCTATTAACCCTTACTCACAGAAAAGGTTCCATGGACTTCAGTGGGTCTGCTTATGCAGATAGCTCTTATAGCCCTAAGAGCTTGACAGCTTTTCCCCATCCTGGTTAGGATAGAAATCACCTACCTTGTGCCAGGTGATTCAGAGGGGAAAAAAAAATGATTGCAGCTACTTTTATTTTACAACTGAGTGGCAACTGTAGTCAATCAAAAGTGTTACTTAGAATCTAAAGGAGGCAAGAGTTTTGAGGTAGTGAGTAATTGTTTTTATTTTTTATTAAATACTAACCCTAGATGTTTTTTGAACTCGTAGAAAAGCTGCTGGACAAAAAAATTGGAGCTATGGGTGTTTCAATTCTGATGTTTCTGTGAAATTCTCAGATTGTTTAATCCTATAAGGTATATCTTTACATTTTTTTTGTAAAAGAAAATACCCTTATTTATCACTAATACCATAATGAGTAGAGTTAATAAATACTGCAAGCAAGATAAAACTGAAAACACAAGTGTTGTGCTGTCTTTTTACTTTTATCTCTTGGTGTTTAATATTATATATTCCTAAACTTCAGCAGTTTTATCTGAGACACCACTGTTGAAAACACTTATCCTTAATCTTTTCTACAGACAAGGCACTGAGTATCTCAAATGGTCAGGTGCAGACATTATAAATTCCAAAATTCTGTACCTCTGTCAGTGGTGTCTAGCTGTTCAACATCACAGTTTAAACAATAAGACAATAAGCATGGAGCTTACACATAATATTTTTTCACCAGTTATGCAGTGTTGTGATGGCGTTTTCGTTCTAAAGCCTAAACTTCGATACCTCAGTCATAAGCTTCCTATTCTGCAAGTCCCAGATGAGTTTCAGATATCATACCTGATCCTTATATGATTGTTATATTCTGCAACAGAACTTCTTAGTATATTTTCCTAAGATCTGGATATATTGTAATGTCCTATATCACATTTTAAAGGTATGTGCTTCATGTATCTGGAAAGTGAATGTATTGCAAAGGTGACATACTAGAGCTGATTCTGTCCTGAGAATCTGTTATCTTTCTGTATGTTGGAAGGACCTTCCATTGACTTCAGTGAGAGTTTTATTTGTGTCCTGTAAGGCAGAGTTTGGAGCCTCTACTGCAACTTCTCTGGATTAGAGGGCAAATTCTGGGGAGAATTGGGCTAGCTGTTTATCAGACAACAGATATACATGGAGCATGTTAAAATAAATTTGTTAAATCGTCTTCATTGGTGTTTGACTTCTGTAATGTGGAAATACAAAACCAAGGCATCATCCCAGTATCATACACCTTGGCTTTGCCTTTTCCACATCAAATACCAGCAGACAAAACTGTTAAAGTGTTACCACAGAGATTAAAATAATGACAGAATGCATATGTCTCCCTTTGGGAATTTGTATGGTTGCTTTTAACCATATCACTGGTGACGCAGGCGTCATGCTTTTGTTGCTTGATGTTATTTACTTAGCATGCCAAGTGTTAATATGGTACCACTACTATTGTCAGAAGATAAACTATTTTTATTTCTTTTTATATGTGCAGTCATAGCTGCTTTCTACTGCTTTTGTATGCGTGTGTGCTTGCGTGCCCCTCTGCACGCTACTCTAGAAATTATAGTACTCGAGTTTGACTGTGCACAGGAAAAGAATGTTTAAACAGCTAGACAAAAAGAGTATGTTGCATGAGTTTCCTAAAGGTATACTTGGTTCAGGAGAACCCTTAAAAGGCATTAAAAGCAGTTTGTTTTCTATTCTCAAGTTTGTTTTGATACTTTAATAAAAAAGAATTAATATATATTTATTCATTCATGTGTCATTCAATTCATTCTAAGTTTCATGGTCCAGGAACAACTTCATTTTCTTAAAACAACCGCAAGATATTAAAAAGCAAATGTGTTTTGTAGGTCTGTAACAGCGAGTGTCTTAGAAACTGAAATTGCTACTGTTCACAGCTTGTCAACATAAGCGAAGTCTTGTTATTCCAAAGTTGATCATGATTTCCAGGCTAATTTCTTATTTGTGGACTAAGGCTTAGTTTAAAGGACTGGAAATTAGAACTCCTGAACCTTCCCTAACCTTGCAACTGCCCAAGCTGATAGTTATTTCAGCTTTCTGATTACCTAAAGGTTAATGCTTTTGCTGCTGCAAGGCTTTAATACTTACAGATGCTTTCTATGGCTACATGGAAGATACTAAAGAAGTGTAGCATGATTAGGGCTTTGGGGTTTTTCCCTCTATGTCTCTGTGTGGTGGTGTGTGTGTGTGGGGGTGTATGGAGAAGCATGAGTAAAGATGAACAAAATGTTCTATCCTGCCTTTCCAAAACTAAGCATCTACACCCAGACAGAAGTCTCTGTGTTTTGACAGCCAGTGGTGTGGATGAAAATTTCTGGCTTCAATCCTTTGCAAGCAGTCATAACTTTTAATACAGAGGTCAGATAGAAGGCCAGAAGCTCCAGGGACCAAGAAATCCATTGCAGTATTGCAAAATCTAGTTAAAAATAAAAACTGCAAGAAAGATTGAGGCTACTATGAGCTTGGCAATGCTGAATGCTTACTCTCCTTATAAATAAACCCATTTACAGATGTGCAGACCCAGTGTGTATATTCAACCTTTTATACATTCTCCTGTAGCTGCTATCAAATTTCACTTTTTAATACTTAATTCACTTCTAATTTGGTAAATTTGTAAATAATCTGCCTGACCTGCTTTAAAAAAACCTTATCAACAAAGTTAGGGCTATGAAATTCCTGAGCTGATATTTTACAGTATTTTATTTAAATGGTATGAGTTTTTGGTCTCTGACATATTTCTAATAGCACTACTGATATTCTTTGAACAAATGAATACATTGTGTCCTCTCTTAGGTCTTGGTTTAAATGCAAAATTTGTGTGTGTGCAGACCTTAAAGCACGCTGGGTTTTACACTGTACATTAGTAAGGAGCACCTTCTACTTTTTTTCATAACTATTCCCTTGTAAATAAATAAATAGCAATATTCAAGGTTGGTAGAGCTGACGATTTATGCTAGGCTAGAAACATTTAATGAAACTGAATAGTAACAAATTTAAATATACAATACCTTTTCTATCTGAACCCATTAGAATTTGAAGTTATTGGTTAAGGAGATGGGGTTTAAATCACTGATTCTTAGCTTAGCAAAGAAACTGGATGTTTTATGGGTAAGGAAGTTCATAATACAACAATAGAATTGTTTGTTAGTAGCAAAGGAATTTTGAAAATTAAGTCTACTTAATCTTTAAAAACTTCCTAAATCCAGAATGACATCCGTAGCTCACATCCTCTTTCCTGCACCCAGATGAATACTGGGCTAGGTAGAAGTTTCAGTCATGCTGGTAGTTGCCATGTTTCCATGTTTGCCCAGTGCCCCCAACTGGAGACCCCGAGAATCACATGATTAAGGTGTGCAATAATACTTATTTATCTAAGTACTTAGTAGCATTCTTCATTAGTTTGTAATGACACCAATATAATATTTTCATTTCTGTAATAGACATAATTCCTTTTTAAAGTGTGATTAAGAGTGGCAGTATTTTTTACAAATCCTGTTATTTAAAGTTCATTACTACTTAGTGGACACTTAGAACTGCTGACTTCAGTGATCAATACAGTTACTTACTAATTTTCAGTGCTATTAGATTTTTCAAAGCCATTGCAGTCAAGAGATAATACACTGATGTCTATTCTTGACACAACATTATTTCTGGCTGTATATCTTTACTATTGCTATTGCATGAACAAAAACAAAACCAAAAAAAAGATAAAAAACCACCCCAAAATGAACCAACACCAAAACCCAACAACATAACCTGAATGATTTTCAGACCCCAAGCTAAGTGTGCTCGAGCTGACACTCCAAAAAAATGTGACCTATGGAATAAAAAAATAAATCAAGAATTGAAGCTGAATTTTTTTTTTTTTAATGCTTTTGATAAACTTAGCAGCTTCATATTTGTACTCTGCCAAAGTAATTTGTACATTACCATGCCCACTTAGAGAGTAGGTATGCCTGCACAGCAAATAGTAGTGTAGCATACCAATACTTTCATATGAGCTAGCTTAGTACTGGGAACATCTCAGTGATGACAGCAAGAAACTCAGCACAGGCTAATTGATGCCACTGAGAGGATGAGCTCTCTGTGCAGCCAGAGGACAGGCTGCTTCTGGCATGTGAGGGAGATCATTTAAAGCTAGCTTGGGTATCATTCAGTTCCTCAGGTTAGCATAGGTCACGTAGCTGCCTGTTGAGTGGCTGCCTGCATTCCCAGCTAAACAGCTCCACCAGTTCAGATCAAAGACCCACCTAGCCCAGTTTTCTTTCTACAGCAGCAATCAAAAGCTGCTGTCCAAGGAAGTATGAGAACATGGCAAGTATACTTCCTCTGGGTGGCTTTCCCACACTCCAACTATTTTCAGCTTGCGAGTCATACAAGCTTCACAATTTCTTTAGGTAGTAGCCTTCCATAGATCTTTCAAGTATTTGACCAGTTTCTCATCCACAATACCAGCATCTGCAGTAACTTTTGGTGGCAAGCTCCATAGTGTTATCACCACTTACAAGAAAACAGTTCCTTTTCTTTTGACCTTGTTCCCCCTAGTTCTACTTGACAGCCCCTAATTCTTGATTTGGAAGAGTGAACATCTATCCATCCTCTCCAAGCCACATGATATTATACTTTGCTGTGTTATTTCTTTTTCAGGATAAAGAGTCACAGCCTAACCAGTCACTTTTTTTTTTTGGGTAGCCATTTAATATCCTTGATCTTTCCTGTTACCCAGTTTTTCTGGGAAAAGAAGTTTACAGTAGTTTAAGATAAAAAGACCATAACTGTACAAAGTATTCAAGGTGTGGTCAAGCCACAGGTTAATTCATCAGGATCTTGATGATCACTGTCCCTTTCCTAATAATTCCAGAAATTAGGTCTGCAATTTTTATGACTGCTAAGCATTTAGTCTGATGCAATTCAACTGTCTATGATAAGCCCAAACATCTTCCTCCCAAGTAGCAATGGTAAACTCCAGCCCAATATTTCATGTATGATGCCAGGATCAATTTTCCCTATATGCATTACCTGTGTTTACTTGCATTGAATTTTAACTGCCATTTGAATTCCCAAACTATCAAGTCTTTCTGCTTATCTCCTTAAACTGCCATTCTCCTTCCTATTCAGAGTAATTTTGTACCATCACCAACTTTCTCACTACACTACTCACTCTCTTAACAGATCATTTATGAAAATGTTGAGCTGTATGGGTTCCTGTAGAACTCTGCTGGATGATCTGTCACAACTGAGGGAGTTCATCATTTACTCCTACCCTATTTTCTACCTTTTCATCGAGTCTTTATGCATGCATATGCATTTTGTCTATCCATAGCTATTTGATTTCTTAAAGAAAAAAAAATCTGTGGTGAGGGAATTTACTGACATTTCTTTAGAAGTCAACATAAACTACATCTACCGAATCTCCCCAATCCACCCATCTGTCAGCCTTTTCAAAGAACTCTAAATGCATCTGTAGGCTTGAATTTCATTTTACAAAAGCCATGCTGACTCTCTTCAAGTAGATTGCATTTATCTAGGTAGCTACCAATTCATAGTTCCTTTTATCTTAATTCCTATTAATTTGCCTGTCAGATTATAGGCCTATAGCTCCTTGGATTCTCCTGGAACCTTTTGTAAAGACTGGTGACATATTTGCCATATTCCCATCCTCAGATACTAAGAAGATTAAGTCAAACCAACAGAGAGAGAGTTACACATTATTTTTTAGTAGTTCCAGCAATTTTCTCTTTTTCTTTGAGATTTCCAGTTAAAACTCAAATTGGTTAGTGCTGGTTCTTCTCTAGAACTCCACCCACAGTCACTTCAGTTTCAGATAGATCCTCTGGTGATTTACTTCCCTTTGCCCTGTCCTGAAGAGGGTTCAGGCAGACAAATTACCTCTATTTCTTCAGCTTTCTCAGCTCTCTGAATGTTCCCTTTGTACCCTGATCATTGGTTGGCACTAGACTCTAACAGGCTAATTATTACTAATATATCTGAAGGATGGTTTAGTATTTATTTCAGTTCTTTTAGCCACTCTGTATTCTCAGCTTGTCTCTGTTAGGCTTCTGCCATAAATGCTGTAGGGGACATTCAGGAAATGGCAGAGTCTTCATCATCCTCAATCACATTTGGAACTTTTAGAGCTACTCCAGACTTTTCTGTGTCTGTCCTGTTTTTGGCCAGGAGAAAGTTGATTTTATTCCTGGTAGCTGGTACAGTGCTAAGTTTTGTATTTACAGAATCACAAAATTTCTGAGGCTGGAATAGACCTCCAAGATCATTAAGTCCAGCCTATGACCCAACACCATGACATCAGCTAGACCATGTCACTAAGCACCACTTTCCTTAAACACCTCCAGGGATGGTGACTTCACCACCTCCCTGGGCAGTCCATTAGCGTGAGAATAATGTTGATAGCACACTGATGTTTTCAGTTGTTGCCAAGTAACATTTCTACTAAGTCAAGGACTTCTCAGTTTCTCATGCCCTGCCAGTGAGAAGGTTTGAGTGGCACAAGAAGGTGGAAGGAGACACAGCCCAGACAGCTGACCCAAACTGGCCAAAGGACTATTCCATACAATATGATGTCATGCCTAGTATATAAAGTGGGGGGAAGACTGGCCAGGGGCCACTGCTCAGGAACTGTCCAGGCATCAGTCAGCAAGTGGTGAGCAATTACATTGTGCATCACTTGTTTTGTATATTCTAATTCTTTTAGTATAATTATTATTTCCTTCCTTTTCTCCCCTATTAAACTGACTTTCTCTCAACTCACGGGTTGTGGGATGCCTTTCCCCCCCCCCCCCCCCCCCCCCCTTGGGGGAGGGGGGGGGGCAAGGGGGGCCCACCGTGTGCCGGAGGGGGGTTGAAAACCCCCCGCGC